>VFXL01000081.1:0-60001 GCA_009761765.1 Phenacoccus solenopsis | reverse complement strand
CCATTCTACCATTTATGTTCTATTACAAAAGATGAAGTCAACGAGCTCTTCGACTATTTGAGATTAAATACCACCCAAGAAGAAAGGGATAGAATAGACGAGTGGTACAATGGATATAAGAAATCTTCCCTTTCCGACTTTCATTGTTACAATCCTAGATCGATAATGCATTTCGCCAATATTAAGAAAATCGATAATTATCGTAAGCTCTACCACAGCAATGCTCGCGCTATATTGAAAGGTGCTTTTAGAAACGACGACATAAGAAACATGTTCGAGAATTCCCTCATGATTTGGGAGAACGAGCGTTTCTTCTACAGAGTAATAAACGACGTATACCTACTACATTTCCAAAAGATAAGCAAGCCTGGTAATAAGCATCTAGTCACTCCCTTCAGACACCATTTATACTCTTACTTGTACGACGTCGGATACCTCAAGATAATATTACGAGGATTCAACGATGTCCATACCGAACTAATCAATGAGGAAGTGAGAAATGAAATGATAACTATTATAATGGAATATTACATAGAGAAGTATAAATTCCCTTCGGCAAGTTTAGAAAACGTTGTCTATCATATGGCTCAATTAATATCCAACGATGATACAACTTCCAAGCCTTTGACTGATGTTTTACAATCATTAATATGTTCCTCAGAAAATCACATGATACATTTTATAACCCAATTTATAAGTTCGCAAATTATTTTAAAATACGACTATCGTTCGGAGAAACCTGAAAATAACGTTCACGTTTGGTCGCTCAAAGGAAACAGTATTTTATATAATAAGCAACAAGGGATCATTATCGCTTCGATCTCTTATTCTTATGGCGGGGATACAGAAGATGCTTTAGAGCATGCTAAGAAATTAAGAGAACCTTTGAATAAATTCAAATTCCTCAAACGTATTAAATTCATCGGTATCAACATATCGCCTGATCAACAAGTACACGTTCACTCAGAAATTCTAAATTTCAAATCATAAAATAGGTTGCATTTGATAATTTTCTATAATTTTATAATACCAATGTTTTGAATATCTAACTCAACCATATGACAAACAAATACTTCACAAAATTCCTGTTAATTGCTATTTAATCCTATAATTTCAGATCACTGATAATTACATTATAATGACTACACTCATTACATCTATAAATCTTGCAGTATTTCTCTTGACCACTCTTGTCTCCTCTCCAGCACCACCCGTACCATGCTTGGCGATAAAAAAATTACCGAAAAATGTAGTCCCTATTTCTGCAAATGCTAGTACGTTCAAGGAACTAATTCAGAATAGTAATGTATTCTTCGACAAAACGTTGATAATAGATCAAACCTTGCTATATCAAGATAAAGTATTACTATTGAGCTTACCAAGTGCCTGGGGTAAAAGCATAGCTTTGGATATGCTGAAGGATTTCTTGGAACTTCAACTCGATGAAAATAGATGTAAAATCTTACCTCACACGAGCACGAAAAACTATAAGCTATTCACGCGTGGAGAAATCATCCTACCTAATGGTCAAGTCGATTATCTAGAGTCACCTTTGAATATAGCAAAAAAACGCGATGTTATAAAAAATTATCAAGGTCAATATCCAGTTATAAAAATCAGCTTCAAAGGCATTAGCTGTTCAAATTACCAACAAATGATAGATGGGATAAAATCTAGAATTAGCGAACTGTTTATTCAATATAGCTATATTAAGAATTCTTCGTCCAATACTAATCAAAATATCGTAGCTACTGATTTGAAATTATTTCAGAACACCTTAGATGGTCAAATTAATTCGAACGAAGTGGCCAACAGCCTATTGTTCTTGAGTGAGCTCCTATAGCTCCTATACAAACGTTTCAATAAAAACGTCTTCATACTGGTGGATGACTGGGACGCGATATTCTGTAGTTTGCTGTTATCTCTACCAATTCCAGAAAATGAAGTGAATCAGACAATATCTTTCTTCACAGATCTAATGTCCAACACTTTTACAAACAATAAGCATCTAGAGAAAGGGATATTAACTGGAACATTCAGAGGTTTAAAATTAATTCCCGATTTTAAACCAGTTAGAGAATTTTTCACCATCTCCAGCATATTCTACAAACTTTGCGGAGCCAGTGACGAAGAAGTCGACAAATTATTTCATTACCTTAATATAGATAATGATACGCGAGCAAGAATTGACGATTGGTACGATGGGTATATATGGCGACCACGGCCTAAAATTACAGTCTATAATCCTAGATCGATTGCTCATTTTGTTAATACCAAAAGAATCGCCAATTACCGTTTCCAATATAATCACAGCAGTTCTAACATTATAAGGAGGATCGTAATGGATCCGCTTTCTAGGGAAATATTAGAATCTTTCATCCACTTAGGATGGGGGTACCTCAAATATAAGCAACTAGAGAATAGATTTTTATTCAGACCCTTCACTTTTGCCGGTGAAAAAGCTTTACGTACCTATCTCTACGATGCCGGTTACTTTAAAATCGATCGACGATTAAGCATGGGTATCTTCAGACGAATAGCCAACTACGAAGTTCGAAATGAATTATGTAACGTAATTATGAATTATTATCAAAATGAATATAAAATCCCATCAGCTAGACTCAATGATGCTGTTGTTAATTTCGCCAATTTTATTGCAAATGAGGATAATACTTCAACGGGCGACCACGGCCTAAAATTACAGTCTATAATCCTAGATCGATTGCTCATTTTGTTAATACCAAAAGAATCGCCAATTACCGTTTCCAATATAATCACAGCAGTTCTAACATTATAAGGAGGATCGTAATGGATCCGCTTTCTAGGGAAATATTAGAATCTTTCATCCACTTAGGATGGGGGTACCTCAAATATAAGCAACTAGAGAATAGATTTTTATTCAGACCCTTCACTTTTGCCGGTGAAAAAGCTTTACGTACCTATCTCTACGATGCCGGTTACTTTAAAATCGATCGACGATTAAGCATGGGTATCTTCAGACGAATAGCCAACTACGAAGTTCGAAATGAATTATGAAGTAACTTCAGCCTATGTGAGCTTTTTCTAATCACCACTCATTCCATTTTTCATTTGAGACCTTCAGTTGTAAATTGATAATTTTATTATTTCTAATCGAGTATACATAATATTTTTAATTTTATCTTCACATCACCTCCAACAGCTATTTAATAAGACCACTGAATTATTATTTAGCCATTTTTCATTTGAGACCTTCAGTTGTAAATTGATAATTTTATTATTTCTAATCGAGTATACATAATATTTTTAATTTTATCTTCACATCACCTCCAACAGCTATTTAATAAGACCACTGAATTATTATTTAGCCATGAAAAGAACTAAAACAGCATTATTTCATCATAATCATAGCTGATCAAATAGTTATAGGTATTTGATCTTAGCATCATCCTTCATTTTGAAATAAAAATTTATACATATGAAAATAGATTTGAATAAATAATGGAAATCGTTCATTCACAAATGGAAATAACCGTGAAGTTGAAATTATTATTTCTGGCATTGTACCTAATCTCTGTATCAAAATCTAATATAGATTAAGATTTATTCATTTGCTTTGCCCTTTTTTTCAATCATATCGATCATCAAATTAAATATTTTTTTATTAAGTTTGCGAGCTCAGCCTCTACGTAAGTTAGCATGTTTGAATTATTAAATAACATTTAAATATCCATTGTATCAATTTTAATGTTATTAAAACAACAGAAATTGCTACTTCAGATTATAGTTTAACATAGAAGTAAGTCTATTACATGAGGTACTAGTAGTAAAAAGAAATATTAAAATCAAAAATTGATATTTTCTCATATATTTTGTTTTATTATATGAAATAGAATAGAAATAGAAAGCATTATAGGTAAATTAAATTTAGTAATTTCAAAATCCTTAAAATTTTTTTTGTGCATATTTTTCTGTGAAGTGGTTGGAGAGGGTAGGTGAAATAATGTCAAAGATGATAAAAGTAAAAAATGAACAAAAAAAAAAACTAACGGACTTGAGAAGTAAAGCCCGCTAAAAATACGACAGAAAACAATACGATGCCTAATAATTGAGAAAGTATCTAGAAATATGTAATTCATATAGCTATAACTAGCTGTTAATGCTAATGCTTCTTTCTAGATTCCCACTGAACCTCAACTTGCTCCATTTACTCGTTTTCTTTTATTCCTATAATATTAAGGAAAATGTTTTACTTCGTATATCTGCTGCTGGTAGTATCTTGTAGGAGTATGATAATAAGTGATAGACCTCGCGCTCTGTCCATCAAAAAAACGCCTCGACGAGGGAATTCCATTGCTGTTGGAGCGCGAAATTTTAAAGAATTCGTACAAAACAGCGACGTATTCGTCGACAAAACCGATATAATATGGCCGCTAATGAACAGTCTACGAAATCACACCATGCTAGCACTACCACAGAAATGGGGTAAAACGATTAACCTGCATATGATTAAAAATTTCTTCGAAATATCCGTCGACCAAGATGGCAAGCCGATTCCATCCATGATCAACGGTTTCAGTTATAATTTTTTCAAACATGGTGAAGTAACATTGAACGATAGTGACTTCGAAGTACTGCAACAACCTCCGGTTATTTCTAAACGTAGAGCGTTTTGTGAAAAGAACCATGGCCAGTACCCCGTCATCTTTGTTAACCTAACGAATCTTCCACATGAACATATAATCACACATATGGCTGAAAGAATCGCAGATACATTTGCCGAACATCGATATTTAGAACGAGTTTACAACGATATCATCAGTAAAGCTACTTTTCAAGATCCTCAGCAGAAGAAAGCAGCCGAAAATCTAAGCCAATTCCAGGCGGTTCTCAACAAAACAGCCAATCAAACTGAACTGGTCAAGAGTCTATCACTCCTAAGTCGATTATTGTACGAACATTTTTCACAAAAACATGTTTTCATTTTAATCGACGATTACGACGAACCGTACAAAGTCTTACTGAACAACGATGCTGACGAAGAACAAGAAAACTCGATAATACAATTTCTAATTGATTTCGTAGAAGAGACATTCAAATTTAATCCATACTTGAAAAAGGGCGTCTTAACCGCCACACTAAGAATATCGAAACTCATTCCTTGTGTAGAAGAACTCTTCGAAACTAATGCTCCACGTCGCCATTTCTATCATTATTTTGGTTTCAGCGAAATCGAGGCTGATTTGTTATTCAATCATATGAAAATATCAGACGAACAAAAGGAATGGGCTCGTTATTGGTTTAAATATTCCAACATAAATAAAGGAACGAAAGATACAATTTATAATCCTCACTCGATCGCAAATTTCCTCAATAGTAACAAAACTGGAGTATACTGTTTTCAAGCCAACCGAAATGATTCTTTTATACAAAAAATGCTCGACTACAAAAATTTTAAAAATGCAATGATTGATTTGGTCACCGGCAAAACCTACACTACTGGTTATTTATCAGATCATAATATAGACCTACTCAAAGTCAAAAGGAACACCACTACTGTTCAATGTGGTAACAAGTTAAGTCGAGCAGATTTTAAACAAGTTATAACTTATCTTTACGCTCTTGGATATTTGGGAATTCAATATGAACGAGATGCTGAAACTAAGGCAAACGAAACAAGTTATTCAGGTTTAATAAATGCAGTCAACGTTGAAGCTAAACATGCTATGTTCGATGAAATTATCATCTATTACAAAACTAAATGCAACTTCTTCTCGATGATCTTGGAAAATACAATTCTCGAGTTCATCAATCTTGTTGAAGGGCACAGCTCCAGTTCGCTACTGTTCATCAAAGCATTCCAATATTTGCTAGCGGATATACCAACTTTTCATGAGGTTTCCAAAAGTAATATTATATATTTCCTAATTAATTATTTTGCAGTCCAAACCGCTCAACAGAAGAATTATAGAGTAGAAAATTTCCCACATTTACCTCAACCTAAACCAGACGTTGTATTCTACAATGACAACCGTATCATCCTAATGAAAGCGTTTTACAACTCTTCTGAACCAAAAGCTGTTGTCGAGGAAATGAAAGCATTTAATTTACCCGAAGGACTTCAAAATACTAAAGTCATCAAGTACATTGGTATAACATATAATATCCGTAAAAGGGTAGGAGTTTATATTGAATCTAAAGTAAAAGACTGAAAATATCATTTCAGTTAACATACCTACCTTCCTATTTGAAAAAAAGTATTATCTTTGAAATAGCTCATGTAATTAAAAAAAATCATATGTAATCGAAACGTATCTGAACTTTATCTAATAAGATTAGTATACCTTTAGATTCCGAAGACATTGAAAGAATTTGTTGTATTTTTATATAATATTAACTTATAAACTCTATTCGGTGATTTTTCTTCATTCTCATTACTTCCATTACCGAAGCGACCATCTTATTGACTCTCACAAACTGTGTTGTATTATATTCATCTTCTTACCATGAATGTAAAAATACGGAAGTTTTTATACTCATGAAGCAAGAATGTATTTATCTCAACAAGCTCGGCTATTATCTCGACAAAAAGTAATGGAACAATGATTTACTTACCTAATTACTTAATAGAACATTTTTTCCTCATCGATTTTTCAACGACTTGCAAAACTCCCAAGAATTTTTTTGAATCACAAAAAAGGTGATCACCAAAACGTGAGCTTGAATTGTTAATGTTACTCTATGCCGCAGAGATAGACTATGCTTCTGCCCATATTACAGTTCTGCGGAGGAGTTCTGCAGACATTTACTCCTCTCTGGTCAAGTTAGAGGGTAGGTAGTAGAGTAGCCTATTCAAAATAATGGGTTGTCATGAGAATTATAATTTCTCGAGTAAAAACGCACACAAACTGAATTTTTTATATAGCTGAGAGAAAGCGTTGAACTCAAGTTAATCGTCTCGATGTACTTATTTTAGATAGAAACTATCCTTCCTTTATTTGGCATTGGGTAATATTGACCGTTCAAGCTTATCTTCAGGAACCATTTTTTTCTGTGATTTTGAAGTATTCAAGGGGTCTGAAGTCAATAGAAAGAAAATATATTAACCTTGCTTAAGCAACATTGTGATGAACAACATATGCCAAAAACGGCATCTATTAAGATTTGATCGAATATTAGACAACATATGCCAAAAATGGCATCTATTTAGATTTAATTGAACATTAAACAACATATGCCAAAAATGGCATCTAATATGATTCATTAGAATAATATGCTATGTAATTTGCAAAAAATTATATTTATTATAAATTTAATGGCAATGTAATTCAGCTCTGTTGGTTTTCCTGGAGTACCCACTAAACTCTGACTAGCAGACATATTTTTTTTAAATATCAAGTAATTTTTGCGATTTGATAGAGATGCCATTTTTGGCATATGTTGTTTAAACGGCTTCTATGTTACTGAGATGCCAATTTTGGGATATGTTGTCAAAATATTGCCCATTCATTTACACAGATGCCATTTTTGGCATCTGTTGCTTATGCAAGGTTAAAAAGCACTCTGAAATTTATTTTAAATATAAGTTTTATAGGATTGAAGAGGGTTTGTAATTACTCTAATAATTGTGAAAATAGTGTTCGTATTTTCGTAAGAAAATCGGCATTTTTTAAAAGAATTATTCACGAGAAATTTATAAAACTCCTCGAAGTAAGGATAAAAGACATATTAGTTTAATTGAGCACGCTTCACGATCATGATACAAGGTGAAATAAATTATAAATGTATAATTTACGATCAACTTCTCTATAGGCATGAACGTAGATATATGATCGCGAAATTGAATGAAGTGAATTTTATGTTGAAGGAGATTCGGTACAAGCTTGAGCCATGACAACAATCATTACCGGTCAGTCCGACCATATATTTTGTTCAATTATGTAGCAATATAAAAACCACTGCTAATACTGAAATTCCTCATTTTAGGTTCTTGTATTTTGGACATTTCAAATATCAAAAGATCCACTTAAAACAACATGATGAGCGCGACTATATATGTACTACCCTTATTGGTCGCTTATATTGCCTGTGCCGAACTCCCTGACTCGTTTTTAGCGATTAAAAAAGCTCCAATGCGCACGAAGCCTATAGCTGCATACACGAGCAGCTTCAAAGAACTTGTGAGACAGAGTGACGTATTCATCGATAAAACTTTATTAGTGAAATATCTATTGGATATTAAAAATAAAAATATATTGTTGAATCTTCCTAAAAAATGGGGTAAAAGTATCAATTTGCACATGTTGAAAACATTCGTCGAGATTGAAAGAGATAAAGATGGTAACCAGATACAGTCACAAACGGAGTCTGTTAATTACAGATTATTTAAACTCGGCGAAGTAATCCAACCTGACGGAGAAGTGGATAAATTAAAACGTCCATTGAAAATTGCTTTTTATAAAAACGTATTTCAAAAGTACCAAGGAAAACATCCGGTAATACTATTAAGACTAGGAGACATAAATTGGTCAGATTTCAATCAAGTATTTGAAATAATAAAGACAAGAATTAGCGAAGCTTTCGTTTATCACAGCCACATTGTCGAAGGTTATCAAGACAAATTAGTTAATGAAAATATCACAGCTGAAACGAAACAACAAATTCAAAATAATTTGAAGACATTTAAGAAAATATTGGAAAAGCAAGCCAGCGAACAAGAGTTCATCGACAGCCTCTCTTTACTTTGTCAGCTACTGCACGTGTTTTATGATACGAAACCATTTTTGCTGATAGATGACTGGGACGGTGTGGTTTACAGTTTGATATTTAATTCTCTTATTTCCAGTTACGAAGCTCGTCACATGACCGATTTCTACTCATCCTTCTTCAACAATTCGTTGGTCACCAATGCTCATTTAGAAAAATGCATAATGACAGGAACGCTAAGAGGGAAAAATTTATTCGCTGGACTGAAAGATATCAAAGAATATCACAGTACCATAAGCGCCCTCTACCACAGATTTGGCTTCGTTGATGACGAAGTTGAAGAACTGTACAATTACCTCGATATCCCTGAAGAGCTACGCGAACGCGCTGGAGACTGGTACGACGGATACAGAAGAACAGATAACTCTACTGAACGTATCTACAGTCCTGTATCCATCGCTAATTTCGTCAGTGATAGGAAAATCAACAATTACAGGCTACGTCACAAACACGACGTCTATAAATTAATGGTGAATAATTTCAAGTCCACAGAATTTAGAAACCGGTTGCGACATTTAATCAGCGACAACGAATTATCCATGTCTTACATTAAACTAAGTTACAAATCATTTTTCAAATTCGCCGAACGATTTAGAGTAGATCCATCCAACGTATTGAGGCGCGAATACGAGAACATTATTTGGTCATACTTTCACGATGCTGGATACTTTACCTATTGCCACAGATCACTCGCTTTCTCCGTCACCACTCGTATAATCAACGACGAAATCAGAAATGAAATATTAACCGCTTTGATGGACTACTACAAAGAAAAATTTGGAATCGCCTCCGTAGCTCTGGAGCAAGCTATTGAAGATCTCGTTCAATTTATCGATGAACCGAAAAAAAATAACAAAAAAAATCTCATATCTTCTCTTGCCTTGATACTGGATAACATTCCTAAAGAACTAGTCAACATTGTCGTACAATATGTAACCTCTTCTGTCACCATGTTACACAATTATCGATCCAAGAAGCCAGAAACCTTCTATTACAAGGATCCCAAAACCAAAAAAGTCAATTACGAGATATTTCTCACCCTCGAAGATATCCTTTATGCAGAAGATCGCGCCGTTCTCATAACAGCTCAAATCGATGCTCCATCTGCACACCACATAGTTAAACAAATTAAAGAATTTGATTATAAATCCACGTTAAACGAGATACCGAACATCGCTAATGTCATGTTTATTGGTATAAATGTAATGCCTAGTAACGATATTGACATTTACAGCGAATCCGAATTGTTCTTTGGTAATACCTAGTTCCAGTACAGTAAGATCCCTCAATGGTGAATTTCGGATACAGTTGACAGTCTTAATAACAAGATGTTCATACAACGAACAAACATCACTCATGAAGTGCTTCATTGTTGATTTCCACGTTGAAAATGTATGATATCTATTTGAAGAAATGCCTATGAGTACAATTTTTCTATATTATAGTATTATGTGATGCTCCAATTATGTACAGTAATTGTAAGTTACAAAATAACCACTGCGCATGAATAATAAATACATATAATTTGAAACTTCGTATTCGCCAGTCTAGTTATTTCTCGAGGGAGATCCAATATAATGTCAAGTCTAGTACTCAGAAAACGCCTGAAGGAATTAAACGTGAGCAAGCCGGGCATGATTCAAATCCAATTCGAATAAACACACATGACGAGGATGTAGACTGATATTCGTGAACGATTCTTTGTGTAAAAAAAAAAAAAAAAAACGTAAGCAGCCATGCCGCATTACTGGAGCTGAGTTTTTAATTGGAGCTGGTTTTGATTTACTAATAGCCTTGCTTAACCGTTCATGACTACAGGCCACACCCAATACCAAGTCTGAAAACCCCTACCCTATCCTTTCCAAAAACACTTAAGAAGTGGAATTTAGCACAAATGTAGTATTTCTTGCCAAGAAATGATCATGTGAACACATATTTCTCAAATTATAACTATTTGGGGGTCCTCAAATTATCTTCAAATCTTGATAATCCGCCATTTTGGATCCATTTTGACTCAAATTTAAGAGGTTATATTCTGGTCACAAACTAATCCTACACACAAAGTTTGACCATTCTAGGCCGATTTGGTGATGAGATATGGAAGATTCATGAAATTTCCTGCAGCAATTTCCCCTCCAAAAGCCGTTTTTTGCTCTAACTCCCCTCCAAAATCACTGAGGAAGCTAAAATCAAAATACGTTTGTCACTTGGGCTCATTTTATCATATGACACAGCAATAAAAAATTTTCGACCCCTCCTGTACCCCCACCACTATTTTAGGTTGATAACCCCGCCTTCCCCCTCCAACATCATGTATGGAAGTGAATTCGGGATATAGTATACAACTTATCCCCAATAACCATATGAATTCATATTAATTACATTTTTACCAACTTGAGGCTCCTCAAGCTCTACTCAAAATTTTGATAATCCGCCATTTTGATCCATTTTGATCCAAATTCAAGAGGTCATATTGTGGTCACCAACTAACCTCACACACAAAATTTGACCTCTTTAACTTGATTTGGTGGGGAGATATGGAAGATTCAAGAAATTTCATGACTCAAAACTTCCTCAAAAAGCCGTTTTTTGATCTAACTCCTCTCAATATGCACTTAGAAGCTGAAATTTGGATATGTTAGTATCCGTGACTCACTCTTTCATATGAAATCAAAAACGAAAAATTTGAGCTATTTGCCCCTTCTCCAGCCCCCTCAAAATTTGAGTGTTCCGCCATTTTGAAAATGATCGAAAAAACAAAAAAACTTTTTTGCGTATTTTCAAGAAGAGTTCCTCACCGAATTTTGAGCGAATTTTATCCACACCCGCCTGCGCAAGGCGAGTGACACAAAAAACGAAATTTCCTCAAAAACAGGTTTTTGCTTTAACTCTCCTCAAAATGCACTTAGGAAGCTGAAATTTAAATATGTTGGTGTCCGTGACTCACTCTTTCATATGAGATCAAAAACGAAAAATTTGAGTTATTTGCCTCTTCTCCAGCCTCCCTCAAAATTTGAGTGATCCGCCATTTTGAAATTTTTCGAAAAAACAAAAAAAGCACTTCTGCGCATTTTCAAGAAGAGTTCCTCACCAAATTTTGAGCGAATTTTATGAATACTCGCCGGCGCTACGCGTGGGGGAAAAATATATATATACCAAAAAGTTGGACATTTGCCAGATGATTACAAATGGTCTGAAACGCAAAGATTTGAAGACCCCACCCTCCCCCGACCTTCCCTTCCCAAAACAGGTAGGCTGTAATAGCTATCGTTTTTAATAAAAACTCAGCTAAAAAAAAAAAATTAACAAAAATATTACTACTATTAATCTCAAACTTTTCTCATTTTAGGTACGCACAGATCCTTAGTCGTATATAAGATAGGTAAATATAAATCGCTTAAAAATGATAAAAGTATTAATTTTACTATGTATAGCCGTGCCACCGAAAATTCTCGCCATCAACTGGACAGACGTTTCCGATCAATCACTATTGGCGAAAAAACAATTTCCCAGTCGTTTGAAACCCATCGCTACGTACACCAGTAATTTCAAAGACCTAGTGCTGAATAGCGATGTATTCGTCGATAAAACCTTAATTATAGAAAAACTTTTGAAACTTTCCCCTACAAAGATATCACTGAACTTACCGAAATTATGGGGTAAAAGTATAAACTTGCACATGTTGAAAACATTCTTGGAAATTGAAGTAGACGAAGATGGAAAAACGATTACACCGCAAACTACTACTTTCAACTATAGATTGTTTAAAAAAGGTGAAATATGTCATCCAAACGGTACCATAGAAAAATTAACGAATCCAATGAAAATTTCTATGTACAGATCTATATTTGATAAATATCAAGGCAACTATCCAGTGATATATTTAAAATTAGGTAATCTTAATAGCTCAAGTTTTGAAGAAATAATCGATGTAATAAAGACCAGAACCAGAGATGCGTATGCCAATCACATTTACATCAAGAATGCTATGATGAAAAAAATCAAAAACAATATCACAACTCATGAACGAACTGAGGCGCAAAACACCTTACTTTCTTTTAAGAAAGTATTAGAAAAGCAGTTGGACATCGACGAATTGGTATATAGTTGGACATTACTCTGCGAGATTTTACATAAATTCCACAACAAAAAGGTATTTTTACTTGTAGATGACTGGGAGGGCATACTTTACAATATGATCTTCGATAAGCGTATTCCAGCTGAAGACGAGCAACGCATCTGGTCGTTTTATAATTCTCTGCTGAACACAACATTTACCACAAATCCGTATTTGGAGAAATGTGTGTTCGTTGGAACACTACGAGGACTTGGATTGTTTTCCATTTGGGATCAGTTCAGAGAATATCATACAACATCAACTTCCTTTTACACAAATTTCGCATTCTCTGAAAGTGAAGTGAAGGCATTATTCGATCACTTCGAAATACCCATCAACATGTCTGAAAAAGTTGGGGATTGGTATAACAGATATCATCCTTATGAAAATTCTACAGAAAACCTCTACAATCCTGTATCTGTCTCCAATTTTGTATGCACCAAGAAAATTAACAATTACAGAATACAACGTGTTCATGATAATTACAGAATATTACGAGATATGGTCAAAGAGAAATCATACAGAACGCAGTTACTCCGCACATTTACAAAGACCAAAGTATACCATATGGAAAATCACATACAACTCATGTACGAACCATTCAATAACGACACAATCTTCAAATTTTCTAAAAAATTTAAATTCGATTCGAAAAATTTCTTTGAAATAAAGGATTATAAACATCTGATATGGTCGCATTTCCACGATGCCGGATACCTTTCTAATTGCGACAGAAAGAATTTCTTTGGCTTACGCACACGAATAATAAACCACGAAGTGAAGGACGAAATATTAACCGCTCTGATGGATTATTACAAAGGACAATTCAATATCACATCGTCGACTCTAGATGAAACAATCGATCGTCTGGCTCAATACATCAATAACGAATGCAAACTAAAACAGAACTTGATCGATTCCTTACAATCATTAACTAAAGATATATCATCGCAAGAAATTATCGCTGTCATAGTTCAGTACATCGCATCACGTGTCACGATGCAATATGATTTTAGATCAGCTAAACCATGGCCTTATTCATTTTATAATTATAGAAACGATAATGGATGGCGACCAGTGAAGGTTTTTCCAGATGACATACTGTATAGAGGAGATCACGCTTACATGATCAAAGTTCGAGTTGATACACCTATAGTAGAAATTTTAGATGAAATGAAAAAGTATAATTATCATCCTGTACTGTTTGAATTGAAAACTATCGAACAATTATCATTTATTGCCATCAGCATCGCTACCAACAATAACACCGTCCAACTCTTCACCGAACCATACTTTTATGAAGATAATTGGGAGCGATTTGTGCACATACCATAACCTTAGTGACAATGAAAATGAGAGCTATTCGATTAATAATTATGGAAAATGTGCTATTACAACCTTTATCTTTTTAGCAACATGTTTTTTTGTAATATGATTAATTTTGAATGAAATAGCTGATATACGAGACTTTTGTCGATTTCAGAACTTTTTTTTTTGTCAACTTGAGAACTCTTCGTGTGGTTTTTAGACTTGGTATTGAGTGTGGCCTGTAGGCATGAAGAGTTTAGCAATATTAATTGCAAACCTGAACAAGTTCCGATTAAAAACTTAGCTCTAGTAATGTGGCATGACTGCCTAAGTTTTTTTTTTTTTTTCAAACATTTTTTTCATTTCCGACCCACACATTTGGTCGAGACAAGTACAAATTTCCCTCTTTCCCTCTCTCCCAAAAAATGCCTCGTGATTTAAAACACACACATCCTTTCTTGTCTCGAATGACTATTTAGAAGGCAGATCACTTTTCATAGATAATACTAAATCTCTTCCTTAATAAACGATAAAAGTAATTATAAGAAATTGATTTTTCAATCGCTGGTAAATTTTTACATCTCTTCCGCTTTTATCATTAACGTTACAAGTGTAATTAAATCTACTAATCATATTCTCGACGTACCCTATAAAAGATCAAACTGATACTATCGCTCATCATTTAGATATCATTTTAGGTTTGTGAAATCGAAGGAAACTCCTACAATTCTAATGTGAGTAAAAATTATCGTGAAAAATGAGTTACAACATTTCACTAAATATTGTTTTCATTGATCCATTACAAAAGCATATCTCACCACAACTAGTACTTTTTTGGCCACATTTTAACTGAAGTGAGTACAGTTTATTTTGAATTGGGCATCCATACCGTTATTTACCGGAAATACGTCGCTTAATTATAAGCATGATTATCAGCAATGAAAATGGTAAGGAATTGGCTGATGAAAAAAAAAATTATTAAGTGACATATGAATACAGGAATAGTCATACTTTGATAGGAATAGGATATATGATGTAATTTTTAGAATGATATGGTAACTTCAGGATACTATTGCCTTGGATTTTGCTAATAAGAATATTAAATCTTTGCAATCCAATTTAACAATTTTTCAAATTTCGTTCATCTAAATTTTAAACAATGTGCCATTTTTTTATATTTCTTTGAAATAAGCAAATTTTGAAAATTAAGGAGGCGCACGCGAATGCGAACGTAATCATTTCGATGAACAAGAATGAAAGTCATAATCTCATTGTAGACCTCATTATTCGAAATATGCTACTAATAAAGCATTTCCTCATTTTATAGGTTTATATTCCTACTCCTTCGTTTTTAAAACGTGTTGAAAAATTAATAATGATCATTACGATAACCTCGTTATTCCTATTGATGCCGTTTTCTGTTATCACTAAAACCACAGAACATCATTCTAAATCACATCTAGCTGTTAAACAAGTTCCCAAGCGTCCAAGACCCATCGCAACTGATACCTCAAATTTCAAGGAATTGGTTACAAATAGCGACGTATTTGTAGATAAGACATTAATAGTGGAAAAACTCTTGAAAACTACTGGTAAAATGATATTACTAAATTTACCAAAAACTTGGGGTAAAAGTATAAATTTAGATATGTTGAAAACATTCCTGGAAATCGAAGTAGATAGAGATGGAAATAAAATATTACCTCACACTGCATCTCCAAACTACCGACTGTTCAAAAATGGTGAAATAATTCTACCCAATGGTGCGGTGGAAAGGTTGAGAGAACCTTTGTTGATCTCCAAGTGTAAAATGTCCTTTGACCTATACCAGGGTAAATATCCGGTTATATACCTGAAATTAGGAAACATAAACGGATCTGATTACGTTCACGTCATGGATATCATTAGGACAAGAATCAGCGATGCTTACAGAGATCACGCCTACGTTATAAACGCAATGCATAAAATAATAAACGACTCCCATAGAACGTGGCAGTTACGCAATGAAACTGAAAAGCATTTAAAAATATTCCAAGAAACTTTGCAGAAACAAATCGATCCAAATGAATGGGCACATAGCATAGCTGTACTAAGTGAAATACTATACTCTTTTTATGGCCAACGAGTTTTCATATTACTAGACGACTGGGATGGCGTATTATACAACATGATATTCGACGCTCGTGTACCCAATCACCATACACGTCGAATCACCACTTTCTACACTTCATTCATGCAATATACCTTTAAAACTAATAATCATTTCGAGAAAAGCGTATTCACCGGTTCATTCAGAGGATTGGATTTGATTCCTTGTTTGGATGTGGTCAAAGATTATCACGCCGTCACCAGCGTATTCTACTTGATGTTTGGTTTCAACAAAGAAGAAGTAGCGGAGTTATTCGATCATTTCCAAATACCAAACGATACATTAGCCAAAGCTCAACAATGGTATAATGGATATCACCGAAGAGACGAGAATCTTTATAATCCCAGATCGATCGCCAATTTTGTATGCGATAAGGAATTCAAAAATTACAGAATACAGCGTTACCATGTCACCAATCATCTAATGGAAATCAACTTCAAACACAAAGAATTTCGAGATACTGTTTTAGCTTTACTCAATGAATATGAGATTTCGGTCGCCTACCAATACTTGGAATATAAATATACCTTCGAATTTGCCGAAAAATACCGAATAAACCCAACTGGCGTAGATGAAGATACGAAATTCGTCATCTGGTCATACCTTTATGACGCCGGATACCTAACTGGATGTGATAAAACATGCCGCTACGAGTTGAAAAGCTACATCGTCAACGAAGAAGTCAAGAACGAATTACTAACTATGCTGATGACATTTTACATCAATCGATTTAACATTTCATCGCAGATTCTAGAGCAGGCTGTCGATAACCTGGCAGCGTTCATTGTAAGTGATGACCCCACCTCGGAGCCGTTACAAAACGTTCTAGAAACTTTGATTAATATATTGCCGAGACGACTGATCGGTTTTGTGATGCAATTTGTATCTTCGCAGATAACCATGAGATATGATTTCCGCTCCCAAGATCCGGAATTCAAAGACGGCGATAAACGTCCGCGTAAGCCGACTGTCAGCATATTATATACAATGAATCGTGGAATTGTTATAAAGGCCGAGCTCGATGCTAAATCTACCGAAAGTATTTTAAATAATGCCAAACAAGTTGTACATTCTTTGCAGAATATTAAAACTATAAAAGTTATAAAGTACGTTGCTATCAATGTAGTGTTTAAGAATGAAGAGAAAAATAGTAACGAAGTACACATTTCTGCGATACCACAAGAATTAAACCACCATTAACCACGTTCTTAATCAGCATTCGTTGGATGCTAACGATTTCGTCAAATGAAATTGAAACTTACTAGCTTCACAAAGATATCAAATAGGTAAATTTACACTTGTAAATATTTATCCTTGTATTTTATTTGTGCATTTTTAATTAGTAATTTTGTAAAATATTTCACATAAACTAATTAATCAATCTGCGCATGGGGTTTCATTCATTACACATAATTTTAGGCTTCTTTATAGCAAATACTGTAGAAATGGAGGCAAAAAATTTGTAGATTCTGAGCAGGATAAGGAGAAACCAGTAAAGCCCAAATTAGTGTTGGAGGTGAAGGGATGTGATAGTGACATAGTAGTCATCTCTGCAGCCCTCAATTCACATAGAATATAGAAGAATGGGTAAGGATCTCCCAAGCACCATTTTTGTAATATTTGTCTCCACTTTAAAAGCTCACTTAGGTTCTCAAACTTTGACAGGCATCGAATTTTCTTTGAACTTAAATTTTTTTTTCAAAATAATGAATGAATACTGACATAGTCAACAGCTCAAAGCCTTTCTCAAAGGGTCTCTCCTGATAAGATAGTGAAAACGGCCCTTGACCCAAATTCGGTCACAAGTGGTCCTAAATGTTGCCCTCGATGAAAAAACTCCCCAAAAAATTTTTCAAAATAATGAATGAATACTGAATAGTCAAACAGCTCAAAGCCTTTCTCAAAGGGTCTCTCCTGATAAGATAGTGAAAACGGCCCTTGACCCAAATTCGGTCACAAGTGGTCCTAAATGTTGCCCTCGATGAAAAAACTCCCCAAAAAAATTTTTGACACTCCACCCCCACCTCTTCCTGAGAAATCGACTCCCATATGTCGAAAATTCAATATTTTTTAACTCTGGATGGGATTGATGAAAAATTTTGAAAATTTCACTATTGATAGGCATTATATAAGTACATCAGCGGAAATTTTTTCAAATTTTGCAATTCATATTTTCTTGAGTTTTTTAGGCTTTGAAATTTTCAAAAAATTGTAAAATTTTTTTTGAGGGGGGTACATGGCTGAATTTTTTTCCATAATTAGCTCGTACTCTAAGGTACAACATGATAATATTTTCAACCCCCCGAAGGGGGGGGGTGGAAGTTGGTCAAAAAAAATGAAATGTGTAACAAGAGCGCCTCCTAAATTCGCTTTTTTGCATTTTTTTTGCGAACAACGCGTTTTAGAGAAAAAGTAGTATAGTAATAAAATGTTTCTCATTAAATTCTCTATAAGAAAGGTCTTATAATTTTTTTCGTATACCCATTAGGGGAGGAGATAGGGGACTACAAAGTTGCTCCTAATACTAATAATTATTATGTATTACACTATCGCAAAATCAGTAAGGACTAAACAAGAAAAAAAAATGAAAAAAAAAAATAGAAAATGAACATTGGGAATGAAGGCGAGTTACTTTGCGACTATTGTGGCAAACTTCTGATTGAGGATTTTACAATAAGAATAAATAAAATTCCACATAATGATGGTGAAGTTAAAGTAGTACCTTAATAGTCCAGTCATATTACGATTATAATCGAGACTAATTGGGGGCCAAGTTTTTCTCAGGAAACTGGTAGCCAATTGTGTCCGTAACAGCAAATTGATCTGGTATACCGCTTGACAGTTTCAAAATAATTATGATATGATAGTAATTAATTATCAACTTATGAGTATTATCGAATATGATAGATTTTCGATAATAAACAAAATTTGTTCTACCCCTTCCCCCCGTAACCATTTTCACGATGAGATCATAACACTTTGGTTTATATCAAACATCGCGCTATGGGCCTATGCGTAGCGTAAGTGGGGCGTTTCAAGTGCGTTTTCTCGCGATTCTATCAATTTTGCAAAATTGCGTAATAATATTTTTGTTGAAAATCTGATCAGCATTTCTTTACCGAACTTTCTCTCTGTATCTAGATTAGAATGCGTGTTATTTGCGAAAAACTAGTTGGATTTTGGGTGGAAAGGAATGGCGCGATTTTTAGGGGAAAGTTAGGTGCTGTTACGGACACTATTGGCTACAAGTTTCCTCAGAAAAACTTAGGCCCCCAATTAGTCTCGATTATAATCGTAATATGACTGGACTATTATAGGTACTACTTTAACTTCACCATCATTATGTCGAATTTTATTTATTCTTGTTGTGAAATCCTCAATCAGAAGTTTGCCACAATAGTCGCAAAGTAACTCGCCTTCATTCCCAATGTTCATTTTCTATTTTTTTTTCATTTTTTTTTCTTGTTTAGTCCTTACTGATTTTGCGATAGTGTAATACATAATAATTATTAGTATTAGGAGCAACTTTGTAGTCCCCTATCTCTCCCTAATGGGTATACGAAAAAAATTATAAGACCCTTTCTTATAGAGAATTTAATGAGAAACATTTTATTACTATACTACTTTTTCTCTAAAACGCGTTGTTCGCAAAAAAAATGCAAAAAAGTGAATTTAGGAGGCGCTCTTGTTACACATTTCATTTTTTTTGACCAACTTCCACCCCCCTTCGGGGGTTGAAAATATTATCATGTTGTACCTTAGAGTACGAGCTAATTATGGAAAAAAATTCAGCCATGTACCCCCTCAAAAAAAATTTTTACAATTTTTTGAAAATTTCAAAGCCTAAAAAATTCAAGAAAATATGAATCGAAAAATTTGAAAAAATTTCCACTGATGTACTTATATAATGCCTATCAATAGTGAAATTTTCAAAATTTTTCATCAATCCCATCCAGAGTTAAAAAATATTGAATTTTCGACATATGGGAGTCGATTTCTCAGGAAAGGGTGGGGGTGGGGGTCAAAAATTTTTTTGGGGAGTTTTTTCATCGAGGGCAACATTTAGGACTACTTGTGACCGAATTTGGGTCAAGGGCCGTTTTCACTATCTTATCAGGAGAGACCTTTCAATAATCCGACATTTTGACGAATTCAAGAGGTCATATTCTGATTTTCAACAAGCGCCTAAATACGAAGTTTTAGTTTTCCAAGTACATTAAGACAGACAGTAACGACGATTCATGAAAGTTTTTAAAGTGATTTATTTTCCAAAAGTTGATTTACTTTTCAACATTTCCTAAAACCACTTCAAAAGTTAGAATTTGCTTTGTCATATAAAACCATAAATAATAATTTTCTCTAATTGTTTAACCCCCCCACATTATGAGGACAATAACCCTTCTTCTTCTCTTCTAACATCACATATGAAGATAGATTTGAGGCATAACATACATATTGTCTCCAGTAATTATATAAACTTATATTCATCAAGTTTGAGCCATTTGAGATTCCTCAAGCCATCCTTAAATTATGAACACCCAGTCACCCAGTATTTTGAATCTATTCTGATCCAAATTCGAGAAGTTGTATTCTAATCAATGAGTAACGGTACATACACACTTTGGGCTTACCAGGTCGATTTGGCGAAGAGATCTCCTCAAAAGGACGTTTTTCGCTGCAATCCCTTTCTAAACTCACTAAAGGAGTTGATATTTGGGTATGTTGGTGCCTTCAGCTCACTATTTCAAATAAAATCTTAAAAGAAAATTTTGAGTACTTGCTTTTTTTCCTTTCTTTGGGAGGCGGAGTGGGTTAGTCTACCATAAAAATTCAGCAAAAAAGTAGTCATAATATTTTATATACTCACCATTGAATCCCGTGTATCTGATTACAAAATTTAACAAATGAATTTCGGGCAGACGTGTGCAAAACTTGATTCCATATCCAATTTTTCTCACTACTGATTTATTTCTTGTTTATGCCTGTTGTAATTGAACACAATTTATCAAAAATTATCTTATTCAATAAAATTTCAAAGAGGGTATATTTCTATAAATTTTGACTTATTTCGGTATGAAGGAATAGGAATAAGTTTAATAAATTATTATTGAGGAACCATATTGTCGATAATTAGTAACATTTTCAAATTTGCTTAATTCTATTAAAAATTACTTATAGACAAACATATAGTAGCATTAATTGCCTACTTATCTATTTAAAAAAATGCGAAAAAACATTAATTTATAATTTTCTCATTTTAGGATCGTTATATCCATTCGTATCATTTCTCACGTCCAAAACACTTATAGAAAACGATGAATATCCTAATACTCTCGTACCTCCTAACACTAATCGGATCATACAGCTACGCAGGTACTAAATCATGGTCTCTAGCGGTCAAAAACAACGCGAAACGTTTAAAACCTATTTCCAAACACGCGCACACGTTTATGGATTTGATACGCCGCAGCGACATATTCATCGATAAAACATTTATACTCACACGTTTACTACAAATCCGCCGTTACGACAAGATAGTACTCAGTTTACCAAGGATGTGGGGTAAAAGTGTGAACTTACATATGTTAAAAACCTTCCTGGAAATACAAACGGACAAATTCGGTATTCGACTACCTCTTCAGTCAACTAGCAATTACAAGTTATTTCGTCACGGTGAAATCCGCCAGTTAAACGGCGAAGTTGAAACCTTAAAAGAACCTTTCCTCATTTTAAATCGTCAACCTATCGTCGAAAGATACCAAGGCAAGTTCCCAGTTATTTTGATTAGTTTCAGAGGCGTCCATGGTTACAACTGTAGCGAAGTAATGGAGAAAATAAGTACCAAAATTTGCGACGTTTTCCAGGAATTTAAATACTTGAAGGATGCAATGAGCAACCAGTTAGCTCAAAAGAAAAATACTCCCATGATGGACATCATGATGAAAAAAAATATCGAGTTATTCGACAAATTTTACTCGCGGAGGATAAACCCGAGAGACGCTATCAAGGGTATCAATTTTCTCACTGAATTATTATATCGCCATTTTCGCAAATACGTTTTTCTCTTGATAGACGACTGGGACGAATTATATGGTAACATCCTGCTACAGCAGAAATACCAAGACGTCAAAGAATACAACGTTGGTCCGGGTGAGAAAAAATGCACCGAAGACATCGTGCAAGAATTCATAAACGTTACGTTGAAAAATAATCCTCACATTTACCAAAGCATACTTACCGGTACACTACGAGTAAAAGGTTTACTAGATTTCGCATACGAATACTACGGCTATACCAGTCCCTATTATAAATACTACAGTTTCACTGAAAGCGAAGTAAACGGTATATTCGATTATTTAAACATTTCGCAAAAATTACGCGATAAGGCTCGCGACTGGTACGGCGGATATAAATTGAATGTCACCTCCAATTATTGCCTATATAATCCCAATTCTATCGCCAACTACGCGTGCGATAAACGAATATTCAATTATCGGTTACGAGATAACAGCAGCGTCAACAGTCGACTTCTACGAATTGCTGCTGACGATTTCACCACGTTGAAAGACGGTTTTTCCAATCTGATAAACGACCGAGTGATAAATATTCGTGTAAAGGCTTTATGGGATAACAAAGTTTTTTTCAGTTGGTCCCATCTCTCGAATTACTTCGACGACATCGGATTTTTCAGGCTAGTAAGAAATCTGGGTGTAAACGGTTTGGACTTACAGTTTGCCAATCAGGAAGTCAGAAACGAACTTTTGGCTTTAATGATGAACAGTTTCCAGAAACTGTATCACATCGATGATTCGCTACTGAAAAAAGCAACGTCCTTATTTTACGACTACTTATTCAGCAACGATACCGCGACGGAACAATCATTCAGCACTTACTTTCAACCTTTTATTACAGTGTTCTTCACAGAACAAAGGTTCCGTTACGTTATACAATATATGACCTCCCAAATAACACTGACACACGAGCAGATCCGGTCACAGCAACCTGAACTCTTTCAAACAGATCGTCGATACGTTCTTCTACCAGACGATATATTATACACGGATACTAAAATTGCTGTTATAAGAGTCGAAATGTGCGCTAATTCCACGCAATATGCTATTGACCAAGCCAAATCGTTCAAGCACCTGTTGCCACAAAACCAAAGCTTCGAAGTAATCAAATTCATCGGCATCAATGTAGAAAAGGACAAGATGTATATTCAATCTGAATATGAATTCTTATCTGAAAATTCTCAGTCTCCAACTATCGCTCTTCCCACTCAAAGTATAAGTTGAACACTCTTCAATCAGCATATTTTCTCCAAAAAACGCTAAATTTATATTCTCTCGCCCTATTCCTAACTCGATCAAAAACAATCATAGATTCCACATACAAACGTTTAGTTTCAATATCACTCTTCCTAATTTTCCTGAAATACTGACTTTGACTCGAAATTGTAATAGGTGCTTTCACATACGAAAGTTCATAGGAATATGGTACCCAATTATACTTGTAGATTCTTCTTAATCGTCTTAGAAAGATGTCAAAAAAACTACTTCATCAAAACTACTAATAACGCTAAGCTATGACGAAATTTTATAACTCGCCAATGCAATAAACTTTATATTATTTTTCTAATTTTTTTTGTGTATCATTTTAGGTTTTTATAAATTATGTCATATATCTAACGCATAACTTCAATAAAAATGAAGAATTTAAAGATCTGGCTTCATGCACTGATTTCAGTATTCATTACTATTGAATACACGCTCCAGGATAGGCCATTTCAGAAATCACTACTCGCATATAAAGGATCACCTAAGCATGTCATACCTATCGCTGCGGATACTGATAATTTCTTAGATCTGGTGCATAATAGCGACGTTTTCGTCGACAAAACCATAATAATAGAAAAAATTTTATTAATGGACGGTTTCAATACGATATTACTGAGCTTACCTAAAACATGGGGTAAAAGTATAAATTTGCATATGCTAAAGACCTTCGTAGAGCTCCAACTAGATGAAAATGGTAATAAAATTACCCCCCATAATACGACTTCTACTTACAGATTATTCAAAAATAGCGAAATTATCACGGCTAATGGCGAAGTCGAAAGCTTACAGGAACCTTTACATATCTCAAAACGGCATGCAGTATTTAACAATTTCCAAGGTAAATATCCGGTCATTTACTTACAGCTTGGAGGTATAAATGCAACAGATTACGACGACTTTCTCGAAATAATGAATATCAAGATTATGGACATTTTCAAACAACACCTTTACATCACAGCTTCACCTTATCTTGGGAAAAACGCACCTGAGCCATATTATCGAAATCGAAGTCAAGTCTATCTGGATCTATTTACCAAAATCATAGAGAACCGATCCACAGAGTACGATTTAACAATTAGTTTACCTGTATTGAGCGAGATGCTGTGTAAGCACCACAACCAACAAGTATTCTTACTAATGGACGACTGGGACAGTGTACTGTGTAACTTTCTATTCGAAGAAAGTGTCTCGCAATCCGAAGCCCAACGCATTTTCAATTTTTATAGTGATTTCATGATCAACGCGTTCAAAACCAATACTCATCTACATAAGGGTATATTCACAGGTACCTTCAGAGGTATAAAACTGATACCGGCTTTGGAAAATATCAAAGAATATTACGGGCCTCAATCCATCTTCTATGAATTATATGGATTCAATAAGGCCGAAGTAAATGCTCTGTTCAACCATTTCAATATCTCTATAAACATGCAATTAAAAGCAAACGACTGGTATGGAGGATATAATATTCAACCCCAATCTAAGAAGTATCTTTGTAATCCGCGATCCATATCTAATTTCGTGTGCGACAAGAGAATTCGCAATTATCGCATTCAACGAGATCATTATACCAACCATATGCTGAAGAATATCTTCCAAGATAACGAGGCGAGGAATAACTTCTTAGCGATAATTTTAAATTTAGGATTTACCTGGGTACATTACCACGAACTCCGTCCCAAGTACATGCTCGCTTTCAAAGAGATATTATGTTCGAAGAACAGCCAAAAGCTTATACAGTATTTCGAATGGAACGATATCTCGTCTTATTTATATGATGCTGGTTATTTCAAATCAATTTCGAATTTAGGGTACGCTGGAGTACAAATGAGAATCGCTAATTACGAGGTTAAAAACGAACTGCTGACGGTCTTGATGGACGATTATAAGGCTGATTATGGTATATCATCGATTGATCTGGACAACGCCATGCATTGTATGGCCAAATTATTCTTGAATTTTAACATTACTGAAAATGATTTCATCGATTCGTTGCAATTTTTATTAAATTTCTCACCGAGGTATATAATGCCTTTTATCGTCCAATACCTTGCTTCTCGAGTAACTATGGAGTATGATTTCAATTCCAAAGGAATGCCCAAGGAATTCGCATGCGATACTTGTAGACCAGACGATATTTTGTATACAAAAGAGCGTGAAATCATCATCAAAACCATCGTCGAATCGAGCGTGATGGATGATATCAAGGAGCATGTACACCATTATAGAAACGAAGTAGAAAACTCCAAATCGTATAGAGTGATCACTTTCGTGGGCATTACGATTACTGCAAATCGTACAGTCAAGCTTTACATAGAATTTCCGAGCAAAAATATGAATGGATCTGAGGCTACAATAAAAAACCAAAGTACACCGAAAAGTTCACCATTAGTGAGTTTAGGATTTAGCGAAACGACTTTATTAGAAAATCAAGATTCATTGGGAAATTCATCGGTAAAAATGAGTTCCACATATAATGATACTACTCCAAATACAACTTAACCTTCGAATGAATTTTCATTTTTTTCTCAAGCATTAGTAAATCTTTTCTATGTATGCACGAATATGAACCACTGACGAAAAATCACCACTTAAGTGCTATAAAAAAGACAAGGAACTCGAGTTTAGACATCAATCTAGACGTTTCACCAGAGACAAGAGGCACCATATAGTTAAGTATTTTAGATGTGCGAGAGAAAAATAAAAATGCAAGCAGCTATGCCGCATTACTGGAGCTGAGTTTTTGAACTGCATGGATTTTTACTTACAAATAATGCTGTTTGTTGATCGCTTTGTTCTTACTATAAGTGGGTAGAATGAAAACCCTTCTGATGAGATTAATACGCTAGAATTCTTTATCATCAATCATAAAAATGTATATAACAACTCCCGTCCAGTTCAAGTTGAAAAGTAGAAATTTCGAAATATCAATATTTCTAACTTTCCTTACCAAATAGGTATGCGAAGCAAATAAGGTCCATTTCGCTGCCCCCCCCCTATTTCGAGGTTGAGAGCTGAAATTAACCACAACGTTTGTGCTACATTTGTGCCGGTTATAGTTTGGGATTTTTGGGGGCTTATTCAATCACTCTCGAAATTTAAATTGACTGTAACTTCGAGTTGAATCAAAAATATGAAGCGAAAAGAACTTAAGCAACCATGTAGCATTATTAGGGCTGCGTTTAAAATGTAGGCTTGTTCAAATTAGCAAATAATGTTCACCTCCTCATGCCACATGAGTCTGGCTCCTGACAATCACAAAACCTGGTAGCCAATCAGAACACAACAGGACTGTTTACATTTTTTTTCTGTTTCCTGAATTTCTCATTGCTGTGTAAAATTCGTGTTGTTCTGAAAAAAAAAAAAACGTAAGCAGCCATGCCGCATTACTGGAGCTGAGTTTTTAACTGGGGCTTGTTTTGATTTAGTAATAACCATGCTCAACCGTTCATCACTACAGGCCACACCCAATACCAAGTCTGAAAACCCCTACCCTATCCTTTCCAAAAACACTTCAGGAGTTCAATTTGGCACAAATGTAGTATTTCTTGCCATGAAATAATCATGCGAACATATATTTCTCAAATTATAACTATTTGAGGGTCCTCAAATTATCTTCAAATTTTGTAAATCCGCCATTTTGGATCCATTTTGACTCAAATTTAAGTGGTTATATTCTGGTCACAAACTAATCCTACACACAAAGTTTGACCATTCTAGGCCGATTTGGTGATGAGATATGGAAGATTCATGAAATTTCCTGCAGCAATTTCCCCTCCAAAAGCCGTTTTTTGCTCTAACTCCCCTCCAAAATCACTGAGGAAGCTAAAATCAAAATACGTTTGTCACTTGGGCTCATTTTATCATATGACACAGCAATAAAAAATTTTCGACCCCTCCTGTACCCCCACCACTATTTTAGGTTGTAACCCCGCCTTCCCCCTCCAACATCATGTATGGAAGTGAATTCGGGATATAGTATACAACTTATCCCCAATAACCATATGAATTCATATTAATTACATTTTTACCAACTTGAGGCTCCTCAAGCTCTACTCAAAATTTTGATAATCCGCCATTTTGAATCCATTTTGATCCAAATTCAAGAGGTCATATTGTGGTCACCAACTAACCTCACACACAAAATTTGACCTCTTTAACTTGATTTGGTGGGGAGATATGGAAGATTCAAGAAATTTCATGACTCAAAACTTCCTCAAAAAGCCGTTTTTTGATCTAACTCCTCTCAATATGCACTTCAAGAAGCTGAAATTTGGATATGTTAGTATCCGTGACTCACTCTTTCATATGAAATCAAAAACGAAAAATTTGAGCTATTTGCCCCTTCTCCAGCCCCCTCAAAATTTGAGTGATCCGCCATTTTGAAATTTATCGAAAAAACAAAAAAAACTATTTTTGCGTATTTCAAGAAGAGTTCCTCACCGAATTTTGAGCGAATTTTATCCACACCCGCCTGCGCAAGTGAGTGACACAAAAAACGCAATTTTCTCAAAAACAGGTTTTTGCTAACTCGCCTCAAAATGCACTTAGGAAGCTGAAATTTAAATATGTTGGTGTCCGTGACTCACTCTTTCATATGAGATCAAAAACGAAAAATTTGAGCTATTTGCCTCTTCTCCAGCCCCCTCAAAATTTGAGTGATCCGCCATTTTGAAAGTTTTCGAAAAAACAAAAAAAATACTTCTGCGCATTTTCAAGAAGAGTTCCTCACCAAATTTTGAGCGAATTTTATGAATACTCGCCGGCGCTACGCGTGGGGGAAAAAATATATATATATACCAAAAAGTTGGACATTTGCCAGATGATTACAAATGGTCTGAAACGCAAAGATTTGAAGACCCCACCCTCCCCCGACCTTCCCTTCCCAAATCAGGTAGGCTGTAATAGCTATCGTTTTGTTAAAAACTCAGCTAAAAATGAAATTTCATAAGATCAGCTCATTTACACATAGATTACGCTTACACTCACAACATTTATCAAGCTGTCTTCATAAGAAAGACCTGAGGATACATTCATAGGTTTGTGCACTGCGCTTTATTTTTAGAATATAAGTGTTGATAGACAGTTGATGACGCACTTTTAATTATAGAATTTCTATTCTGTTACCAAATCATTACACTTTTAAGACGAGAAAACCCTAAAAGGAGTTTCCAGCTAATGCTACAACTGGAGAATGGGTACTGTATGAGTTGCCTTGGCGCTAACTACAGTTTTGGTGGCTATAATATAGACTATAAAGTGAAGCTTCGATTAATAATTATCGACTGTATATTTATATCGTTTGCCAAAATAATACAATTATATTGTGTTAACATACCATAATTATCGAGCCAACTTCCAGCGTAATTAATCGAGAAATTTGCATATTTATTGAATTGCGATGCGATCGGCCCTATTTATACCATACGTACCACGTATAGTATACAGCAAACGGGAAACCAAATACCATCTCTGGTTTAAAAAAAATAAATACCAGCCGGGCTAAAAAACCCTACTAGCCGCACAATGATATATTATCCGACAACTATCAGCTTTGCTAACTTTTAGCGCAAGAACGTGCAGAATGTTCAAATAGAATCGCGTCGAGGCCGGGCGAATATTTCATCGGCAAACTTTTCCATTACCTAAATGGAAGTTATTATTTGTTTCACAATTAATACACAGTAATTTGGAAATTTCGTTTGTTATGGTATGAAATTACGCGCTACGTACGGCGGATTTGTCATTTACATAAAAGGTTTATCGTTTCGCTATAATTCAGCTCTCGTTGTTTCGCCGGCAAACAATCGCTTCAACTTTTACAACTTTAATTACCGGCTATATACATAGTATACGATTTCCGTGCGCGGAAAGGAATACCTAATGAGAAAAAAACCCGCACCTTAGTTCTGGTTTTAAGTGCCGAAGCGCGCGTATTGTGTTCAAAGTGACAACACTCGTAATTCATTCGCCGCGTATACTTTAGCTCTCTAAATGGACCGAGTAAACAACGGTGCTTTTTATTAAAACCTCATACCTGTATAGAGTTTAATAAGTTACATCAAACTTAACTCGGCCAACTTTCGTCATTGAAAATTAACCTCTCTCTATTCGCCTCTTTCAACACTCCAGTATCAAGGAGACGCTAAGTGCATTCGCAACATAATAAACTAGGCGAAAATATAAATCACCTTTTCGCACTAAATTCAACCTTTAATCGCGGAACTCGCTGAAGAGTTTTATGCTTGAAATTAAAATGGTATAAAAAAAAATTTACATATTTTTATACCCTATGCAAATGCGTGTATGTCCATGGGCCTTTGTAAAATTCGCTTTATTTACCACCTTTGAAAGTAATACGAACCCTTCTTCAGTCGCCCATCTATTTTGTATGTAAAGTCGACCTATCGAGGTCTTCTAATGAATATAATTTCAGTTCAAAGGCGGACTTTTAGTTCTATTTGAAAGTTAGCCATTATTATCTAAAGTTTCGTCGATTTCTTTTTAATTCGACATTTCCGCGTATCTGGGCTGCCGAAGCAAAAATAAAAACCATCACGACCATATTTCAATATGTTAGGTCGACCGGTCGAAGAGAAGGGCCGAATTCAATGGGAGCATAAAAATTAATACGAAAAAAGGGATTTTTTATCTCGCAAATACGTATGGTAACAAAAGAAAAACTCGACGTGTGAAACGAAAAAAAAAGGATCAGCGTATATTTTGACCTGCTGAGAGGAACCGTATTATCTTTATATTCTGCCCATACGTTGGTATACCAGTAATCTATATCAAATACCCGCACAAAAGACGGGAGGTTGGGGGGACACGAGGTACCGCTGAAAATACCATACCATAATGACTGAAAGGTTCGCTCGGCATTCCCGAATCTCGTCTAAAGATGAAAGATGCTCGAGGAGGTACCGACATCCGCGTCCCAACGCTTTATGCTTTCCTTGGCGACAAAGCTTGTAAAATTTTCCGCCTTTCATACCGCAAACTACAACCGTGTCAAGTGCATACGACGAGTTCATTTGCAATATGCTCCCATACCTATAACTTAGTATTTGGTGTTTTCGTCGAATACGTAGACGAGGCCGCATCCTGTGTCGCGGTAAGCTGACAAGTCCAAATACTTCGGTTAGGGTGCACACAAAAGACGATAATGGAATCGTATTCGAGATTCAATTACATTTCTACAATCAACCGAGTCGCAAAATTAAACCGTGACGCTATTCTATAAACGTTCGCGGATTAACTGAATTGTTTTATTTATTCGCCTCAGATACCGTACTAGGCAACAATTTCCTTAAACCTGCAATACCCGCGAGGACGACTTTTACGACACCGTTGCGTATTCGCTTACTCACGTCGATGACCGCGAGAATTTACCATTCAAGGGCTAATACGTACCGCTACCACCTTTCTACGTACAATAATTCGTATTTCCTCTTCGTGAAAATATTATCCTTACCTTTGATTAGCTTTGTAAACGTTGAAATCTTTGAAAGTTATTTCCACTATTTGGTTGGAATCCGCGATAAATGTATAAAGCAAACAATCGATAGAAGCCGGATAAGGATGCGGATAATCTGGACTATTGAAAGTTCCAAAATCTTTACCAAATGTTTTCGTATACGTTAAACATTCGCAACCTGAAATATTAAATACATATACAACCATGAGCGTCTTTTATTAGTCAATAAAATATGCCAATAAAAAACAACAGTCGCCGATAAATCCGCGCATATGTACGAATATACAACCGAATCTACATCTCCGCCTTTCTACAAATTACCTACCGCAATAAATTCGAGTATCGAAAAACGAAAAAATTGAATAAAGAAAAAAAAAAGTAAGCCCTATTTACGTCGACGCGCCACCACTCCTCTAACACTATACAGGTATACGCCGATGAAACAAATACTCTTCCTTTTATTACGTATAAACCTTCGAATAAAGTATTCTCCCTTAGGAGCATGTTTATTTAGAATAAAAAATTACAACATGCCGCCATTTACCTTATCCTCGTCTCCGAGGGATTCAATTTTATTCGTCAAAAATCATCCAAACGCTAGTTTCGTTCCACGAATCACGATAAAAAAAAATCCAAGGCTATTTCATTCTCAAGAAAAAGAATATTTTTAGCTGAGTTTTTAACAAAACGATAGCTATTACAGCCTACCTGATTTGGGAAGGGAAGGTCGGGGGAGGGTGGGGTCTTCAAATCTTTGCGTTTCAGACCATTTCTAATCATCTGGCAAACGTCCAACTTTTTGGTATACATATATTTTTTCCCCCACGCATAGCGCCGGCGAGTATTCATAAAATTCGCTCAAAATTTGGTGAGGAACTCTTCTTGAAAATGCACAGAAGTATTTTTTTTGTTTTTTCGAAAACTTTCAAAATGGCGGATCACTCAAATTTTGAGGGGGGCTGGAGAAGAGGCAAATAGCTCAAATTTTTCGTTTTTGATCTCATATGAAAGAGTGAGTCACGGACACCAACATATTTAAATTTCAGCTTCCTAAGTGCATTTTGAGGCGAGTTAGCAAAAACCTGTTTTTGAGAAAATTGCGTTTTTTGTGTCACTCACTTGCGCAGGCGGGTGTGGATAAAATTCGCTCAAAATTCGGTGAGGAACTCTTCTTGCAAATACGCAAAAATAGTTTTTTTGTTTTTTCGATAAATTTCAAAATGGCGGATCACTCAAATTTTGAGGGGGCTGGAGAAGGGGCAAATAGCTCAAATTTTTCGTTTTTGATTTCATATGAAAGAGTGAGTCACGGATACTAACATATCCAAATTTCAGCTTCTTAAGTGCATATTGAGAGGAGTTAGATCAAAAAACGGCTTTTTGAGGAAGTTTTGAGTCATGAAATTTCTTGAATCTTCCATATCTCCCCACCAAATCAAGTTAAAGAGGTCAAATTTTGTGTGTGAGGTTAGTTGGTGACCACAATATGACCTCTTGAATTTGGATCAAAATGGATTCAAAATGGCGGATTATCAAAATTTTGAGTAGAGCTTGAGGAGCCTCAAGTTGGTAAAAATGTAATTAATATGAATTCATATGGTTATTGGGGATAAGTTGTATACTATATCCCGAATTCACTTCCATACATGATGTTGGAGGGGGAAGGCGGGGTTACCAACCTAAAATAGTGGTGGGGGTACAGGAGGGGTCGAAAATTTTTTATTGCTGTGTCATATGATAAAATGAGCCCAAGTGACAAACGTATTTTGATTTTAGCTTCCTCAGTGATTTTGGAGGGGAGTTAGAGCAAAAAACGGCTTTTGGAGGGGAAATTGCTGCAGGAAATTTCATGAATCTTCCATATCTCATCACCAAATCGGCCTAGAATGGTCAAACTTTGTGTGTAGGATTAGTTTGTGACCAGAATATAACCACTTAAATTTGAGTCAAAATGGATCCAAAATGGCGGATTTACAAAATTTGAAGATAATTTGAGGACCCTCAAATAGTTATAATTTGAGAAATATGTGTTCGCATGATTATTTCATGGCAAGAAATACTACATTTGTGCCAAATTGAACTTCTTAAGTGTTTTTGGAAAGGATAGGTTAGGGGTTTTCAGACTTGGTATTGGGTGTGGCCTGTAGTCATGAACGGTTAAGCAAGGTTATTAGTAAATCAAAACAAGCTTCAGTTAAAAACTCAGCTCCAGTAATGGGGCATGGCTGCTTACTTTTCTTTTTTTAATTCCGGTTCTCGGTTTCGGTTACGGTTTTCCCAGCTTTACCCACTGGATACCAATAGGGTATTTACGTTTCAAATATCGATAATCAAAATAATTACATCGATAGTCGAAGTAGAAAAGGTCGATAAATTCGAAACCTTACGTCAGCTGGCGATTCACTATTAAATATCATCTATTCAGAATCGATGCCTACTTGTCCAAAGTTTAACAATGTAGCAACGACCAAATCATTCGCCGCATTTCCAGCCTGATTCTATTCCTTCCCGAAACGATAAAATTATACGATCGTCCGATGTTTAATTGGCAACCTTTTTTCCACCACGGTCTTTAATTATCAACCATAACATATCGTTTGAACTTCGCAACGATATATTCTACATATAATAATTCTGGGTATTTAATTAAGAACGATAGCTATTATATACAACCAACCTGATTGAGGAAGAAGTTCCAGGAGAAAGAAGGAACGATCTCCAAAGGGTATGATGGGATAAGATAGTCGAAAATGCCCTCGAGAGCTTTCCGAACGGTTCATAGGGCAAAAGGTGGGCCACATCAAAAAAAATTTTTGACCAAAATTTCAGGTTCCAGTTACGCCTATTTTCGGAGATATAGGCAAAAACAAGTGGGTGGTTTGAAATTCTGAAAATTGCATAACTCTTTTAAAATTGATCGAAAAAAATTGAAAAAATTACCGAAAAAGCCTTTTATTGTCAAGTCACTATAAATATAATTTCAACTTTCCACCTTTATAATAAGATGAGAAAAAAAATGTTAATCGAAAAACTTGTTTTTGCCTATATCTCCGAAAATAGGCGTAACTGGAGCCTGAAATTTTGGTCACCTTTTGCCCTATGAACCGTTCGGAAAGCTCTCGGGGGCATTTTCGACTATCTTATCCCATCATGCCCTTTGCGTTTCGGGCCAAGTAATCGAATGATGAATGCCAATTTTTTTGGGACGAGCATACATATTTCTCCAAAAATGTGTAACTAAATTTGATAGAAATATAGAACAATGGCCAAGTACTTGCAGGGTCTACTCTAATGCATAGGCCAAACAGCACAAGTTTACCGTAGCGTATCAGTTGATATTGTATATTTCACGACCGAAGAAATATATGAGTGGAAAATGTTGCAGATATATTTTTACGATGTGGTTTCCACACTATGCAGGACGCCTTGGACGTGAGGGCTCATCTCCAGCGCCCTGTTCTAGTCTTTTGGATCTGGGCGGCGGTGGAGTTTCCAAGAGTGATAGCTGTTCTCCCTGCATTATATGTGTGATGTGCACGATTAAGAAGTGAGAACATTTCTTTTCAGACTTGAATTTTAATTGCCAAACATACAGTTACGTTCGTAGCTCAGATCGGGAAAATATAAAGATTAACGAACATTATCACTTTGCAAATGACCATTTAAAAATAGTATATTACAACGATCGAAAGTAAATGATTACATGACGAGAGCCAAGTTTCACTTACAAGCTGAAGAGGAGTGTAGTAAAATAATGTACGAGTTAGGTGCAAAAAGATTTGATTTATGTTGCATCTGTCAGGAGTAAACGTCAAAATAAATTTACCATAAATCAGCTGATCAGGTTATCCACTATGTCACAGGTAGGTGTGCTTCTCATAATTTTTAACAATATCTTGAATCATATAATAGTCATATAAAAAAAAAAAACATGTTAAGCACACCAAACTATGATATAGTAGATAACCTGATCAGCTGATTCTTGCTTTGGTAAATTTATTTTGGCGTTTACTCCTGACAGATGCAACGCAAATGAAAACATTTTGCATCATATAATACAGGAAATTTTAAGCTCTATAAATTTTTTTCTAAAACTCCACCGGCCTGCCCCCCCAAAAAATTTCTGGCCCCCCCTTTGGCCTCCCCAACCAAAAAATTGAAATTCCCAAGAATAACCAAATTTTTCACTAAATAATATTTTTAATTTCTTTTTTTATTTTATACCATTTATACCTGCTAACTTACGTTTTTTCAAGTTCGAAGAAAATAATGAAGGGTCTCTCCTGATAAGATAGTGAAAACGGCCCTTGACCCAAATTCAGTCACAAGTGGTCCTAAATGTTGCCCTCGATGAAAAAACTCCCCCAAAAAATTGTTGACCCCCCACCCCCACCCCTTCATGAGAAATCGACTCCCATATGTCGAAAATTCAATATTTTTTAACACTGGATGGGATGGATGAAAAATTTTGAAAATTTCACCATTGATAGACATTATATAAGTACATTTTTGGAAATTTTTTCAAATTTTTCGATTCATATTTTCTCGAATTTTTTATTTTCAAAATTTTTCATCCATCCCATCCAGAGTTAAAAAATATTGAATTTTCGACGTATGGGAGTCGATTTCTCATGAAGGGGTGGGGGTGGGGGTCAACAATTTTTTTGGGAAGTTTTTCATCGAGGGCAACATTTAGGACCACTTGTGACCGAATTTGGGTCAAGGGCCGTTTTCACTATCTTATCAGGAGAGACCCTTTGTTTTTATTAACCCTTGTACGATTTTTTCATCTAAAAAAATTATTACACCCCCTCTAAAAAAAAACACACATATTTTTAATACGAAAGACTAGAAAAATCTTAAATTCTTGGCCCCTTTTTGGCCCCCCAATTTTTAATCCTGGCGACGCCATTGAGTATGATTTAATGGATATTATGATATGTTGTAAAAGAAAAAAGAAAAAATGTGACTACTGACTGATTCACGTTATTTAAGAAGAAAAGTTAGCAATACCTACTAGAGAAATAGATGAAAAAAGATCGAATTTATGGAGTGGATTTTATATACCAGGTACATTATGTACGTCATATTTAATATCTTTTTTATAAGACTTCTGAACACATATTTAATCTCATTCATGAAATCCAATTCTGACTTTAAATTGATCGGAGCGAATGAATATGCATGAGTAAAGATTCTATAAACTATAATTTTGAGAGCATAATAAAACCACAAATGACTCAAAAACGAAATTATCGAGATAACCAAATACGTCGGAAATACAGCTGGGCAAAGTGAGGGGGGCCAGTTCATTACGAATATTTTATACGAGCTAAAAATTAATCTCCATCGTGTGCTCAGTCCAATGGATATTCAATTTTAAAACACCATATAACGAAGTAATTACTTTCCATTCCGTATAGTCGTTCAAATATCAGAACTTCATGTTCCCCGCATTCTCCAACATGTCCAACCAAAAACTTCTAATAAAGAATATTGAAAAACTTCGACAAAAAATTTTCCCCTTCGAATTCCGTCGTCGATTATGTTAGTATAAACTTTACTCGACGACAGATTAAACACGACGTATTGATTAATTTGTTTCGAATACCGAAGCTCGACGACAGCGGTGGCTGTCACCGAGATGAGACATTATACCAGGCAATTAACTGAAGACTCCTCGCAAAAATCCTGGATGTTGAAGCGATCGAGCGCGTTTTTTTTTTACAGAATGCGGGGTCGTCGCGAGGCTCGTATAAATATTGTCTCGCATCGATTAATATGCTTCGGCGACGTTTACGACTTGATTTAGTTCCTGCTAACGAATTACGAGGGTTCGCGTGAGCGAAATTTATAGTCTAGTTACTTTCTTTTGCTACTCCCTTCTCCTAACCATCACCAAGTGCTATGTCATAAGCGTGCGAATGTTAGGCCGAGCATTTTTCAACACTTATTTGCGGTATTAAAGAGGGTAATTTTTTTCTTTCGGATGAATTATAATTATGCGCAGAACCAGCGCAATAAAATTAGTAATCGTTGCGGTAGTTTTTTATCGAGCCTTTTCACCGCATTTACCGAGTAGTTAAAGGTTACACTCGGCGAATCACTGGTTTTGGGGTTGTATTCAGTTGAGACTTGGGAATCACGGATAGTGGTTTTTCGTGTGTAGATAATGTTGGAAAGGAAGGTTTCAATGAGAATCGTCCTTCGTCGAAACAACGCTTAACTACCTAAAAAGCGTAGGTATGAAAAATTGCCTATCACTGCAGTTTTCTTATTTGCGGTGGGGCGTAATGACAGGTAGTTTTATCAGCAGTGTCCTCGTTCATGTTAAGACAGTTTGTGTCGTTATTTTAGGAGAGGCGGTAGATCTACAAAATGAGTAGCCATTTCCCACTACTGGGGCTGAATTTCAACCTCAAAAGGCCGTTTTCCGCTCTAACCCCTCTAAATTTATTTAGTACATCAAAATTTGGATATATAAGTATTTCTCCTTCACTCTTATGGAATTTGAGTGATTGAGTAGGTAAAATAGAAAACGATAAAAGAATGATGAAACGAAGTTTTAATTCATTTGAGCAGTACACAATTAATTTTTATTTTTAAAAAAGATGCGCACACGACATTTTGGTGCATAATAGGACATATCAACAACAGCCAATCAAAGCCTTCCAATCTATCAAGCGATAACATAAATTTTGTCATTTTCACTTAACGTGCTTTCGAAAAAAAAGTTTCTGTATTATTGGGCCATAAAAAATGTCGCTTTTTCGAAAACACTGTTGGCGTTCGTTTCATCTTGATACCAAGCTTCTCACAAAAAGTTGAACATTTGCCATAATTATGTTCACGAATGATCTGGAAGGAAACAATTTGAACACCACTCCCTCTACTTCTCCTTCCCAAATCAGTTAAGATGTAAATAGTAATAGTTATAGTTTTCAAATAAAAATTCATCTAACAATAATTAAGAACGAAGAATAACCGAATGTCAAGTTCAGAAGAAAATGAACAATCTTTATTTTCAGAAATTAAAGTAGGTATTGAATAAATTAAATAAAATTTTTAGCTAGTAAGAGCAAAATGTTTCTCTTATTATTCAAGGGAGATTTTGTCCATTTTACGTATCACCTGAAATTATAATATAGAAGTCGGCAAAAACTGAAAAGAATTTAATTACAGTCAGGCTTAACGAGGGTTATGAACCAGCTAAATTTTGCGCAGAACAGCCTTTTTTGTGTTTTCGATAAATTTCAAAATGGCGGATCACTCAAATTTTGAGGGGAGCTGGAGGAGGGGCAAATAGCTCAAATTTTTCGTTTTTGATTTCATATGAAAGAATGAGTCACGGATACTAACATATCCCAATTTCAGCTTCTAAGTGCATATTGAGAGGAGTTAGATCAAAAAACGGCTTTTTGAGGAAGTTTTGAGTTATGAAATTTCTTGAATCTTCCATATCTCCCCACCAAATCAAGTTAAAGAGGTCAAATTTTGTGTGTGAGGTTAGTTGGTGACCACAATATGACCTCTTGAATTTGGATCAAAATGGATTCAAAATGGCGGATTATCAAAATTTTGAGTAGAGCTTGAGGAGCCTCAAGTTGGTAAAAATGTAATTAATATGAATTCATATGGTTATTGGGGATAAGTTGTATACTATATCCCGAATTCACTTCCATACATGATGTTGGAGGGGGAAGGCGGGGTTATCAACCTAAAATAGTGGTGGGGGTACAGGAGGGGTCGAAAATTTTTTATTGCTGTGTCATATGATAAAATGAGCCCAAGTGACAAACGTATTTTGATTTTAGCTTCCTCAGTGATTTTGGAGGGGAGTTAGAGCAAAAAACGGCTTTTGGAGGGGAAATTGCTGCAGGAAATTTCATGAATCTTCCATATCTCATCACCAAATCGGCCTAGAATGGTCAAACTTTGTGTGTAGGATTAGTTTGTGACCAGAATATAACCTCTTAAATTTGAGTCAAAATGGATCCAAAATGGCGGATTATCAAGATTTGAAGATAATTTGAGGACCCTCAAATAGTTATAATTTGAGAAATATGTGTTCACATGATTATTTCATGGCAAGAAATACTACATTTGTGCCAAATTGAACTTCTTAAGTGTTTTTGGAAAGGATAGGGTAGGGGTTTTCAGACTTGGTATTGGGTGTGGCCTGTAGTCATGAACGGTTAAGCAAGGTTATTACTAAATCAAAACAAGCTCCAGTTAAAAACTCAGCTCCAGTAATGCGGCATGGCTGCTTACTTTTTTTTTTTAAATTCCGGTTCTTGGTTTCGGTTACGGTTTTCCCAGCTTTACCCACTGGATACCAATAGGGTATTTACGTTTCAAATATCGATAATCAAAATAATTACATCGATAGTCGAAGTAGAAAAGGTCGATAAATTCGAAACCTTACGTCAGCTGGCGATTCACTATTAAATATCATCTATTCAGAATCGATGCCTACTTGCCCAAAGTTTAACAATGTAGCAACGACCAAATCATTCGCCGTATTTCCAGCCTGATTCTATTCCTTCCCGAAACGATAAAATTATACGATCGTCCAATGTTTAATTGGCAACCTTTTTTCCACCACGGTCTTTAATTATCAACCATAACATTCGTATAACTGATAACAATTTTCGAATAAGATATTCGCGCATTTAAACAGAACGCGTACGCGACTCGTAGCATTTATTTCTTCACGCAGGATTCAGCTTTAAAATAATTTTTATTACTTTTTTTACGCCGCACGCCCGACGTGTATCGTTTATTTTGAAATTCGCGCGACACGCCGCGAAATTATCTTTCTATTTGTTTTACGAGCCGTATTTTACGCCTTTTAATAATCATAAAACCCCTCACACCGCGCCCAAAAAATCATAACGCGAGCTGACGATCGTTAAAACATTTACGTTTAATTCAACAAGCTCGCCGGATTCCAGTCGTGAATTCATCGTCCCGCACTTCACAACACATCTTCCGGGCCGGTAATTAAAGTCGGTTTTACACCTATTGTCCACCCTTCATCCCTTTCATTAAGTTTGGATTACAGCTACTACAGTGAAAATCTTTTAAAAAGCTGCATTCTTGGCTTTTAGCTCATCTTGTTGTAAACTGTAGCGAGCAAGGCGGTAGCTAAGATATATCGATGGGAAGGATTTGAAAATTATTTTCAGAACATACATGATTGCAGAACTACAGCCAGGGTAATTGAGGGTGGGGACTGGAGAGATTCTTCGAAAGGTATTTACCTCTTTAAAGCGCAAAAAATTTATGAAAATACTTCATAATTGAATCGGTTAAAACTCAACGGGGTCAAGTCCATTTTGGGCATTTTTGAGTCAGCGATGGAAATTTTTCGATTCATATTTTCTTGAATTTTTTAGGCTTTGAAATTTTCAAAAAATTGTAAAAATTTTTTTTGAGGGAGGTACTTGGCTGAATTTTATCCATAATTAGCTCGTACTCTAAGGTACAACATGATGAGACCTTTTAATTAGATTTTTTATTTGAAATTGTGATTTTAAAAAATCCATTAATAAAAAAAATCAATTCCAAAAACCCAAAAAATCATTCCTGCATCCGGCAGATCGGCGACTCGTAATCCCTGGCTGTCATTTAGAAAACCATATTAAACACGAGGAAAACTTCCAGCTGACTACAACTGGATTTAAATTGAAATTAAGAAAATCCTGCAGTTTTCGAAAATTCGCTGACGATACCTCCTATTTTCGCATTGATTCGTAATTCCTATGCAACGACGGAGCCATATAGCGTCGAACATGCTCGCAATACCATAAAACACGGTCGCGTCGGAAAAAACAACCGCTTATAGCTCGGACCACAGAGCGAGAGGTCGACGAGGAGGAAATATACGACGAGGTCGGGCGAATTACGAGATTATTTTTGGCATCCTTTATTGCCAGCAATCACATACGTTTTAATAACACTTTCTTTTGGCTTTTCGAATCATAAGGGCGACCGGAGTGGGTACGATACTGGAAAAAGGGTAACTCATTCGTCTTTTCTTTTAGCCCGAAAAACGATACATTAAACGCGACAAATGTTCCAAAGTAACAGGAAGCGACAGTTGCCATTTTCATTTTTTCTTCGTCGACGTTTTTAAACCGCGTTCGTTCCATTGTTATATTTCTTCGTTCGACCGCAATTTACCGTTGTTTCTCATTTTCGACTCTTTTAAATCGTCGCATTATACGAACCGGCAACGAGAGCGCAATAGCGGAAAATAGCGGTAGCCGTACTACGGAAGACCTTTTCCGCGGTCGCGTCGAATTTACATTTTTATGTGTCGCGCGTCCGCCTCATTAAAACAGGTGTCGGAATTTATCACCGCTTATTCAATTGCCACAGTGGCGCGACGCCGTCGAGACTTAAACGACGCCTTCGAGCTCGAAACGTTTTTTAATTGTCGCCGCCAGCGTCGATAAAACCGTTTCAATTAATTGGCTCGATTTTTAGTAGCAAAAGCGAAAAAAGAAGCCCAGCCAATTTACGTCCTAGAAACGCAAATATTTGGAAAATTAGATTTCCCGTCTACTCGAAGCGAAAAAAAAAAACCATAGAATCCCCAAAAGAATCGGTTAAGTATGCAAAACGACCCTTCGGGAAGTACCCCTTACAAAAGAATTAAGCTTGTTCGCCGCTCTCCTACGAATTAGCAAGCGAACCGAACAAGAAAAATGTTCGCTCGAACTTCCACGCACCATAAAACTTTACAACTTTTCACCCGCCAAAAGGGCAACTTTATCGAACTTAAAAACAAAAAGTGTATTCTTCCGCGTTGTAAACCTCGAATACCACTCTTCTTTCATTCGCCCATCCTCTCCTCCCGCTTCTCTAGCCAGTTTCACATTTCGACTTCGAGACGAAAAATAACTGCAATGCGTTTGTATTAAGTAGTATACAGCGATACTGCTCTACTTTGTCTACCCGCTTCACCTACATCTATAACGAGTCCATTAAAAGTATATAAATACATAAATATCGAGTTTAATGAAAGCACAATCTACACAGCATAGTCTACTTTTTTTTTTCTGCGCCACAGTTTTCCTCCTTCATCTAGCAGCTGGAAAGTACAAACTAAAATAGCTGACGATACCAGATTATCGCTACGAAACATCGCGTGATTTCTTTTACTTCAAGACCATTTCATGAATTTGAAAGAAGCAAACAGGGAATGTTGGTTGAAAGAAAAAACAAAACCAAAAAAAAGAATAAAAAAACAAAACGTCGGTACGAAATTGTAAGAAAACAGCAGCTTTATAGCAGTCTCTACACGAGTTTCGAATCTAACGAGTGTTAAAAAAAGCATTATTTTGTTTCGCGAGTTTGCAAGTGTTTTAGTACTCGTATACAAGTTCTCAAGCATTAATAAAAAAGAAAAAAAAGAGAAAAAGAAATTTATAATGTGAAGGAAATTGTCATCACGTCTGTAGTCATGTTACCATTACGTTTAAATGCCTATAATGGAACACTTGACCTATATGACACTGTCTTATATTGGCGAATTATTGAATTCTACCCCTACAAAGCAGTAACTTTTCTTTCATGATCTAAGTTATCTTGCTAGTGGCCACAATTAGTCAAAATTTTAGAAAAAACTAAAGCAATTCAAAAACTGGAACCAGAACTGGAACCAAAACACAAATGATTCCGGAACTGGGACCATAATATGAAAAAAAAAAAATGGGAGTAGGAACCAAACCCAGAACAAAATAATATGATTCCGGGTTCTCAATCTTCACATGAATTGATTATTAATATATTTAGGCTTCGATATAAAGATTTTAAAGATTTGAAGACTCTAAGCATTCGAAATTCGTAAATAACACCAATTGAAATTATTTTCAATTTATAATTCATATTCGAAATTCTTACAGTTCATAATTTTCTGAGAATTACAATTTTACACATAAAATTATCAATAAGTAACAAGAAAAAACATCCATCAGTCGAGCTTTACATTAGATCTCATAAGAAGAGTGTTGACGAGGGCTGCAGAACCAGAACCCAGAAAAACCCAAAAAGATTCAAAAACTAGAATTAGAACCGGAACTAAAACAAAAATAATCCCAGAGCCAGAACCATAATGTAAACACAAAATTGAACTTGAACCAAACCCGGAACAAAATTATGCATTTCTGAAGTTCTCACTTTTCACATTCCACAAAGAAAGAATTGATTGTAAATATTAGTGTGGCTTTGATATAAAAGTTATAAAAATTTAACAGAAACCGAAATTAGAAGAACCAGAACGAAACTTTTTCAAAACCAAAGCCAAAAGCGAAACCAGAATCAGTACATACCGGAACCACTTACTTGTTCCTAGAATTGGAACCAAAACTGTTCTGATTTTACAGCTCTAATGCTGGTTCCTCAATTTTGCCAAAACGAAGTGATTAAAAGTTGCTCTGTTCTAATCATCATTCACCATATCCTCATTGACTGTCCAGAATACCATTAAGTATCAACGATCCACACATAATCTTCTCTCACCACTAATCATTCTTCTCGGCAATAGTGCTACTACCATAACTGAGGAGGTGGAAAGCAAAATGCAGTAACTCCATTTTTCACTTTTTCGAGTTACCATCTCTGTCTTTAGTAAAATTCAACGAGGAATTCAGTGGTGCCATCACCAGAATGCTATCGTGATTTTAAACGCCTTAAAATTGTAGAGTCATTCGTTAGCAAAATTCAATAGAGTATTTATAATGACTGGTCTAGGTTCTAATTGGTCATACGTCACGCCTGTAACAACCAATCAGCAAGTTGAAATGTTATAAATTTACCTCGACTAACTCATAAAATAAAAACACAAATCAGCTGATGATTCAAATCACAAACGAACGATATTATTTAGGAAGGTAGAAATGAAACTACCTACATTTTATCACATTCTAGCGTTATGATTGGTCAATACGCACGTAACATATGACCAATTAGAACCTAGACCAGTCATTATAAATACTCTATAAGTCCACTTTCTTCGCCGTTTTTTGTGTTTATTTTGGTCTAACTTGTAAAAGAATGTCTCGACTTTCACAGAATCAAAATCTACGAGAAAGATTAGATTGGGACACGAACGCAAAGTGGCTGACATCTAGTGGTGAAAAGTGTAACTGCTCAAATAAGGCTGTACGGGGCATGAATAATGTAAACAACGAAAAGTTTTATCATAAATTGTGTTCGTTTTCTTTGTGTATTTAATTTGTATTTAGAAAAATTTGCTGACTACGTGTTTAAAGCTTTGACTATATACTATATGGACCAAGCTAGGTAATGAGAAATACGACCACAGAACGGTTGAACATAAATTTCCGACGCGCAATTCTGCGCATGCGTCAACTGGTAAAAGATTGTGTATGTTTGTAAAAGGGATAGTGTACAAGCACGCATGTATACACAAGCAGCGAAATAATTCCGATAACAAGACTTCATACATGCGCAGAATTGGGCGTTGGAAATTTATGTTCAACCGCGATGTTTGTACATGTAGCGCGGTCCATATAGTATATAGTCAAAGGTTTAAAGTGATTTATAAACCTTGGTCTGATAGGTGGAAACTATTGATGAATTCATATTTTCCCCATAGAGCCTCACTAGAACACTAGCGCGCAAGCGGTTATTCGGGTACCAATAGGAAAACGTCTTGGTATTCTGAATAATGTTGTATACTGGTCTAAAACAAGACAGGGCTGCAAAACCGATTGGAACCGGAACCGAACCGGAACCAAGAACCGGTAGAACCGATAAAATTTTGAAACCGGAACCGAAACCAGAACCAATATTTTGAAATTTGTACTAAAGCCGGAACCGGAACCGAAAATTTTTACTGAGAACCGGAACCAGAACCGGAACCGATATGAAAATATATTGGTTCCGGTTCTAGAAAAGTTTAATCTCTGTTAATAAGATTAGAGTGCGCTAATAGCTGTATACTCTCTACCTATCGATAGTCAAAGGTTGTAGGTAACTGTTGTAGTGTTTCATTCTATAAATTACAATCTGTGATATCGTACATCTTCGCAAAATACTCTCTAAAATTGATAAAATTCGGGATCTTGGGGTTGTTTACAATTTACAAGACCATTTTGCAATAATATTATTTTTCAAATTTTGGTTTCAATACTCCCTCCTGATTATGCTTGTAAAATGGAGTATTTTGATAGGTCACACATGTTTTTTTTTTGGAACCGATAAGAACCGGAACCGGAACCAGAACGGGATATCATAGAACCAGAACCGGAACCAGAATCAAAACTGAAGTCATAGAACCGGAACCAGAACCAGAACCGGAACCAATATTTGGGAACCGGAACCAGAACCAATATTTTTTCGGTTTTGCAGCCCTGATAACAAGAAGCCAAAAAATAGCTCCAAGAGTAAAAAGAAAAATTATTTTGTAAGAACTGCGCTTCTGTGATCGTGGTTTGGTAACTTCTCTTTGAAAGCAAAACGCAGTAAGTGAAAACTTATTTTCCCCTGTACACCCCCCTTCCATTTCAAAATTGGACAAAACATGTTTTTTGGTAATGGGTGACGCGCCCCCTCCAAATGAAACCAGTTTCCACAAATTTGGTGTCCCCAATGTTGTGTTGGACATTTTTGTGTTTCCCAAAAAAATGAAAAATGAAGTTACTGCGTTTTGCTTTCCACCTCCTCAACTAACTTATTCAAATTCCTTCATAACACCATTGTTCTCCCTCAACTTTAGTTCTTTGTTCTCTCCGTGCCTCTAGCCTATACCGAGCGTCCAAGTGATTCGGGTACAATCAGCGCAAAAATCTTAGTTTGTTGATATCTTAATAGAAGTTAACCTAATATTTCTAAATTAGAAATCATTTTTGAAATTACTTTAATGAATTTTAAGGCTGATAAATTCATTTCAAGAGCATTACAATTTCTTTGCATTTGAAAAAACCAATTTCAAATAATTGGTAAAGACATTTTTTTGCTGATTGTACCCAAATCACTTGGACTCGTGGTATTGCAGTTTACAGCACGTTAATCGAGTAAAAAAAATTATAATTACTGAATTTGAAAAGGTTAAAATTTTTTATTTAATGATCCACTAAAATTTCAATTTCATTTATCGAAGTTTATTGTGGAACTGATGGTTAATTCATAACCATCAGTAAACTACGCTTTGTACAATTGGCCCCAACTGTCATTCCATAAATATAAAGTACTTATGCAGTTATCACAGGATTTTGTCTGTAATTTAACTCTACATATGAGCGCACACTGTGTAAAATTCATATTTGCTCCTTTTTAGTGTATTATAGGCAATATGTAAGGAACAACATGTATTAACGTTATTTTATGGGAACATGTTTGATTCGAGGAATAAAAATCATCTCTTTTTGGGAGAAGAGGTGGATTTAGAAAACATGTTTTTTGTTTCATTTTCCCACTATCATTGAAAATGGTAATATTTTTGAATATATGAATTTTTAGATTTTTAGCAGAATTCCGAATGGTATGAAGGCTATTATAGCATACCCAATTTTGAAAGTAGAGTTGGGGGGAAGGGGAGTCCTCATATATTTAACATTCAACGAGTTTCTTACTCAACTGCTTAAGTAAAACTAATAATAAAAATGAGCATAGATTTTATAAATATTTCAATTTATTTTTACTTCTCAGACATCTCATTAAGCGATGTTCAGGGCCGAGACCTTTACCACATTTATTGAAATTTTCCACTTTCTTCCGCATTCAATTTTCCTCCGCACAATTATAACGAACAGTGTCTTATGGGAGTGGCCTTTGTATGATAAATCAGTAAGCTCGTCTTCTTGAATATTCAATAATTATTTTTTCCACTGTTTCTCATCATTGTTCTTATTGCAGGATTTTCAAGACGTTCTAATAAAAATGATTTGACGAGATCCATTGCAAGCGCTTTTAGAAATTTTTTCGTGGAAGAACTTTTAAAAGCTATACGAATCATAGAATTTAGACCAGCCTGATCCAATATCGTGCCTACATGATTCTCATCATCCATCGATTACTTTTTCTCGCTGAAGTATAGTTATTGAAAAACTAATTAAAGGTATCAGTGCCACTCTTGGCGCTGTTATAATGCAAAACTATATTTAGTTTTTGGACTGAAGGTTAATTTTTTCGTTCCATAATACGCCCAAATTCCATAATAGAGTACAATTTTTATCTCTTTTTTCAGAACACTTTAGAATCGTCGAAACCAAATAAACAAGTTTTCGCCTCTTTCATACTCACTTAACATTTAATTATCGCAGGTAATGGGGCGGTTAGTGTTATGTATCAGCTCAGCTAGTTTTTTTGCGTATTCAGATCTTATAAACATGCTTCTCTCATCTTTAGTCTCCATTCGGTGAGACAAAATAGTGCTCGGAGAAATTGACATTTCAATTATGTAGCTGAGAAGTAATGGACTAAAAATAAACTCACAGAAGCCTTAAAATTAAATATGCCATGTTTCCAGCTCCAAGTGTAGTCGATAACAGGAAATCTCCCTTGTTTAATAGTTAATATATGAGAGGGAGTTTTGATTATATAGTGGAATTTATCGGAAAAACTTTGTTAACTTTTCTCATTGGAAATTAAAAATCAATTAATTTATGCATAAGACAGTCTCTCTTGTAAATTCCATATTTACCAACGAATTTATCGACTAAGCAATGACATTTTAGTGAAACTATATCCCCCTCTCCAGCCATTAATTTAATAAGGGAACTTGAACCTGAGTTGTATGGTAACTTCTAGTAGTTCCTTTGTCAATAGGTTCACATGATAGGGTAAATATGAGTCTTCAAATTGAGTTTGCTTGAAATAAATTCCAAATATCTTAAGCTACACTTAATATCATTTACTAGTCTTTCCAACCATCATACCTTTATACTGTGAAAATTCTACACTTAATACGTTCATATCTAATAAAAATTTCATCACATTAGAATCACTCATTGAATCATACTGTGAAAATTATTCATTTAATATTTCCATATCTAATAATTCATCACATTAGCACCACCCATTTAGTCATACTGTGTGCGAATTCGAGAGCACTGATGGAAGCAAGTTTGATGAGAAGGGAGTACAAATAAAACGGGCATATGAAACCAATTTCTTCGAATATGAATCAATCATTTTGAAAATTTCCAGCGAAATATAAATGTCGAAAATAAACGACCGCGTATTTCGTATTTACATTATTGCGATCATTTATAATAAAATCCTACAGTATTTTGATTGCGTTCACAATAAATATGAAAATAAGGTTTATATCGTCGATGGAAAATCATTTCGTATTTTTTATAACAGTTCTGATTGATACTGCTCGTATCGTTGCATATAATTTCGTTATTAATCAATCCGTGCTGATGAAAAGGATCCTTCATTGTCTCACCGATAACTCTGCCTTCTGTGGCGCACGCGAATATTATACACATTTGAACCTCGTTCATCTTCTCGCTCCAGTCTTGCGTAACATTTACGATAATAGTACTAACGCGTTGAAAATATTATTATCAAAAACACGCTAGGAGAAAATGATCGCTATCTAAAAAAATTCAATTCCGCCGGGAAATTTCCATTTAGCCGAAGAATTCTATCATCATGTGAAATTGCCTACACGCCAACTTATCACACTTCACCATTTTAGATTTTTTATTTTTTAATTCCACAAAAGAGGAAAGATAGATATAGCTTATATTGAACCGTATTGAATTTTCAATGCAAAAATTTCCATATTTTTCTATAGGTAAATATCGAAATTGAGGATAGATTGAAATAAAATTTTATATGCGCATAAAACGTATTGATTAAAATATTAAATTATTTCTCCTCCTCCCACATAGTGCATCTGAAAGAGAATAACGCGAAATTGGAAAACACAATAAGGAAATCGCGAGGAAACAGAGAAAGAACGCCTCTAATGCATCACACTCTCGACATCGAAGAATAAACTAATATTTTCAAACAACTTATAACAAAATATAACGAAGAAATTACATCGCCGACTAACGATCCCTTTTAATTACTCCCACGCGAATTTCGCACGCCTCCAGGTAATATATTCGACTCGCTAAGCCGTCGGGAATTCCGCACCGTTCAAATTTTCCACTTAGGAACACCCTATGCTTAAACCCAATATTTATGAACAACAGGCCCATTTTTATGAACTGATACATACGAAAGCGAGAATATTTTTCGTTGCCCTTTTTTTTGCGCTCCCAAACTTTCCGACCTACGGAATGATAAAAGGTTTCTTCGACGACGAGCTCGCTCTTGCACGAATGAAACATCTGAAGCATCTCGTGGGGAATGTTTGGATCGCTTTCGCGTAAAAATATGACGATAATGTTATATCGGAAATTTCGACTTTTTTACCACCCTCGCTGAATTGAAATTCGCCTACAGTTTCGTCGTTGGTGTTAGAATTTCGTCGTCGAATTTTTTATCTGGCTAAAAGTTGAATCTCCGACATCGCCTATTTCCTTTTCGTGATTCTTTTTAAGCAGCCGCCAATTTCAAACATTCGGATTTACCTTTTTATTCAATGAGAATGGGCCAATTTATGAAACAGTTTTCTCATTTCAAAGTTGCACGCTAAGGGTATTCCAGTAAGTCGATTCTTTGTGGAAATGAAGTCGGCGAATTTGCTCTCATTCAAAAAATCGTATTTCCTTATAAAGACGCTGTGAAGAGAAACGAGCTCAATCTTGCTCGAAAATATCTTCTTTTGAAGTGCATATCGATAGAAAATAAAGTCGCGATGAATTAGCTATCCCTTCGGATTTTTAGCTGAATTCTTGATTTAAAATGATAGCTATTACAGCTTTTTTTTGCGGGAATTTCGTTTACCGCGCACGACATTACTTACCTGGGAACCGCTTGTGACATTACTTCCAAGCAAGTAGGGGCACCTTGGCGACTGACCTAGGTCTCCCCCGGTTTTCCTCAGGTGGGTGTGCCCCCCACACAGTTCCGCTACATCGGAAGTTCAGCCGTTGCTTCATCCTTTTTTTCTGGCACCATACTTCCTGCTGGTGGGTTTCAGTACCAATTGCTGTCTTCAGCTTTATGTGAACTATGCGCTCTTCTTGAGTGTATGATGATCCCTAACCATAATCCCGCGCCGCATCCCCCCCCCTTCGGAGGATCCCTGCCAGACACTTTTCGGTCCCTTACAGCCTACTAAGCCTGCTGGCGAGTTGGAGGTCATATGTACACTCTCAAGGCTTTATTTCTGTTTGCATCATCCCGCCTTACTCCAAGCTGTGAAGCAAGACGGGGGCGTCGGTGCCTCGACCATGGGGTTTGCTGAGTGTAGTCCTACCCATACAGCTGTTCGATCCATCGTATGAGAATTGGGACCATGATACATGCCAGTTTTCCAGTTAAAGTCGTTCACTATCTAGCCAGCCATGCGCTACCCATGTCACATTAATAACCTACCGCGTCAAGTCTAAACGTGCACAGTAGGGGTGGCACACGCCGTCTTGCTCCTGGTCCCAATCTCCAGGGTTCGGACCCTTGGACTTAGGTGCCACTGATGACCCACTTCTCCAGTTACCTCTTCGTAACTCGAATTTCCCTCCTCGACGGCGTCGGCGTCGTGTCCTTGACTTCTTGGAGGGCTCTTTTCAATCGGGCAACAAGGTTGAGAGGTGGTGCGAGCTATTACAGCCTACCTGATTACCGACAGGAGGAGTTGAGGAGGGTGAGGTCTTCAAATATATGCATTCCAGGTTATTTGTAATGATAATAAATGGTAAATGCCCAACTTTTTTTATATTATATTTTTTTCCTCAGCGTGTAGCTTCTGCGGGCATAGATGAAAATCGCTGAAAATTCAATACGGTATTGTTTGTAGAATTACGCAAAAGAACTTTTACTTTGTTTCTGATTCATCTAAAAATGGAGATTCACTAAAACTTTGAGAGGGGATGGAGAGGAGCGAACAGCTCGAAATTTTCGTTTTTGGTCTCATCTGGAAAAATGAGTCTTGGACATTACCATACTCGAATCTTGCCCTCTCAAGTGCATTTGAAGGGGAGTGTTGAAGCAAAAAAATGGCTTTACGAGGAAGTTTTGAGTCATGGAATTTCTTGGATCTCGTACATCCCCTCAACAAATCTACTTAGGAGTCAAACTGCGCATATAGAGTTAGATGGGGACCAAAATATATGATCCTTCAAATTTTGGACAGACCTANCATATTTTAGGGAGATGTCTAGAGGGACCCCTTAACAACTTCAATTTTTTTTTAATGTACCTACCAGTAAGCCCTTCACAAATTTAATGAGAATACAAAGATGAGATAATTTGTTTTTTAGTTGAAATTTCCAATCTGGAAGTGCTTTTTCATTTTTTTGAATACTTACGATCAAAATGTCAATAATTTCAAATAATAATTAATAATCTACCTGCGCCCCCTCTCCTTTCTACCACTCAGCCCTATCGCTACACTAATTTTTTTTCCAGCTTGGACCCCCCCTCCGCCCATTTAATTTCATCCTGGATACGTCACTCTAATATTAAAATTCGCAGGTTTAGTGAACAAAATTGAAATTTTTAAAAAGCTCGAACATTAAGCCTTAATTGTTATTTTCATTAGAATAGAATCCTAAGTGAGGAAATCATTTCAAATAGGTTTTTTCTCACATGCAATCGCGAAAATGTGCCTACTAATAAAATTGAAATTTTCATTGACAAAAACAAGGAAACAAGTAATTATTTTCATAGACTATAATCATGTCAAAGTATTTCTCTAGAATATTTTAAGATGAAATGACATTTATACGCATACGATACCTTGAAGAACTAATACGAGGAAACTAGCCGCGCATATTCTATGGCCCGCTACAATCATATTTTGTTGGATTTGGTAACTTTCAACTTGAAAGTGTGATAAACTGCGCAAATACGAGGTAGTGTGAACAATATGAACATTATATTCGAACTAAATCAATGTGAAATTAAATCAAGCATAAAATACTTTATTAGCAACTTATAAGATACTGAACATTGATGAAAATTAAGAACATATATCAGTTTTCGACCTTTTTCTATATTTCTTTTTTTTAATTAGTTCAACTAAATCGATAAAACCATATTTTATCGTTAATATATATATATGTAGGTATTTCAATGATTCATGTAATATGATTCATTTTCCCAGTCTGACCGCATGTTCTTTGCAATTTCTTTAAATAGTGACGCAAACGATGAGATTATTCATTAGTCAGGTTTCGATTACCTCAAGTGTGAAATTCCAATTTCAAAATAATACAGTTATACATCTTTTTATTCTAATTACAATTTGGAAATTTCCATGCAGATTAAATAATTATGAATTATAAATAATTCAACATTCTTACTAAAAAAAAAACAAACAAACGTAAGTACCCACCATGCGCAGAGTTTTTAACTGGGGCTTGTTCAGGTTTGGAAATGAAGAGCCCACACTCAATACCAAGTCTGAGAACCCCTACCTATCCCTTCCAAAACCACTTGAAAAGTTAAATTTAGAACAAATGTAATAGTTTTTTTCAATTTTATTATACTGAGCGTGTATAATTGCTAGGATTATTATGCCCAGTGTCAAGAATTTTATTATATGTTTTCTATATGTGCACGTTCACTTAAGAAGGTCTTACTTTTGAGGTATGGAGTTAAGACCATAAAATTTCTGATCGATGAAAACCTTCAGGAACCTTCTGAATACAATATTTCCTGAGATATAGGCATTTGAAGTTGAAGTTTCAAAAAACATAGTTTTGAGAAAAAACGATTTAAAGTTTTTATACCAAAAAAATCGAATATTTCATGGAATTATACACTTAGAAGGACCGGAATGGTTTCAGTTGATCAGAAATTTTATCTTTATGCAGTAGAAGCAAAAAATAAGCAATTTAATCCTTCGCCGGTAAAATGTCATCCATCACGAAAAAGTATTATCAACGTAGTAATGATAAATAATCGTATCTTTCTAGATTCATTTAGTGAGGATATATGGAAAATTCAAGGGATTTCATGGCTTAGAACATCCCCAAAAAACTGTTTTCTGTTTTTAGCTGTTCTTCAAATGCGCTTAAAAACTGAAATTTGGGTATGATGGTGTCCGTGATTTACACTTTCATTCGAGGTCAAGAATGAAAATTAGGAGTTACTTGCCCCTTCTCCAGCCTTCCTCAAAATTTGGCTGATCCGCCATTTTGAAATATACCAAAAAATCAAAAAAGTACCTTTTTTGCATTCTCAGGAAAAGTCTCTCATCAAATGTTGAGCAAATTTCATGAATACCCATGAGCGCTACGCATAGGGGAAAAATATACAAATGTGTATACCAAAAAGTTGGTCATTCGCCAGATGATTGAATCCAAAGATTTGAATACCCCACATTATTTTTATGTGATTCCCGGGTATTTACCCAAAGCCATTTTCTCGACAGTCATTATCTCGACCGGACAATTTCCCCACAGGATATTTTACCGACACCCATTTACCTGAAACCCAGTTCCCCGAAGTATTTTTCCGAAAGTACGTTTTACCGACAGTATATTTTCTCGACACCTGTGTAATCGAAATCGACAATTTGCATAGTATGGAATTAACCGCCATCAGTAAGAACCATCGAACGAACAATATCAGCGAGAGGTGGCACAGTAGGTTCCAGATTGTAGTAGGACGGCATCATCCGGACTTGTATTCTGCATTAATAGAATTGCAGAAAGAACAAGCGGATACCGAAAGCTGTGTAGCAGAGCTTAGTTTGGGAAGGAAAGTGAAAGCGTTGCCGAAGCAGAAGTGGGTACTTTTGCAAGAAAGAATACAAGCTGTAACATCCGAGTACGAAACTTATAAAACAGATAATAAGGTCCTCGACTTCCTCGGCACTTCGTCATACAACATCAATTTATAAATAAACTCCAATGCACCACTAAATAGTTTAAAGTAATGACATTCGAGAAGAAATTAATAGCATTTGAAAATTTGGATGTCAAGAAAATGGATGTCGGGGAAATGAGTGTCGGGAAAATGGCTTCGAGTAAATGTCCGGGAACCCTTTTATGTTCTCGCTCGGTTCCCAAATCAGGTAGGCTGTAATAGCCAGTGTTGTAGGAACGAACATAATTATATCTGTTCTTGTTCCTGTTTTCGTTCCTGGAAAGACCCAGTTATTTGATTCTGTTCCTGACTTGTTCTTGTTCTCAATGCTTCAACTGTTCTCGTTCCATTCTTCGTTCATTCAATTCTTTATACTCTCGTTCTTAACGCTCTTCGACATTTTTTAAATTTTTTTATTTGATATCGTGTCTACTGTTTATGTTGTTGTTGAAATTGAAAATTAATTAATTGAATAGCTAATTAATGAAAAAAAAAACTTATATGGATATACATAGCACTTGTCCGCTTTTTCAAGTTTTTTACTTTTTTCTTTCATCTCATGATTTTTATGAACCATGAACTTTCAAAAGAACGAAGAACAACCAAAAATCACATCGTTCTTGTTCTTGTTCTCGTACCTCAACATCGTACATTAGTTGGTTCTCGTTTCGTTATTCGATCTTTCAGTTTGAAAATATTCTGTTCTCGTTCTGTTCTTTGTTCTTCAAACATATCAGTTTCATGTTCTCGTTCTTGGTCCTTTTCCTCAGGAACAATGAAAATTCTGCGTTCTTGTTCTTGGGTTTGTTTCTACAACACTGATAATAGCTATTGTTCTTATTGAAAGTCCAGCTAAAAAGGAACAGAAATCCATTAAAAATGTAAACATGAGCCCTATCTTCGAATAAGAAGTTTTGAGTTATTCTGATAATAAAATATTTTTCGTTGTCTTCATTTCTAAAAATTTTTCAGTGAAAATTTTAAATTATTACATTTTTCCTAAAACGAAAAATGAAAAGCCAATGATACAATTAATTTTCAAGTGACTTTCTCACAGAAATTCTCCGAAAGTGGAGACGATCGTCACCAAACAACTGCAAATGGAAGAGTAATGCGAGTGGTTGAGGTTGTAGTGATTCTTCACATCTTCAGTATGTTGGAATCACGAGGCCACATCAGTTATAATATCTAGGCAATGCAAATGCATCATTATAAACGACTCGCGTTCGCTCACTCAAAAGAGTCGAGATTTATGTTTGTTTTACTTAGGTTGCAATTCATCGGGGAACAATCAGATGTTGATGCATACACGAAAATATTTCACGAATTTCATTAATTCGTCCTTGAAAGGTATTAAAAAGTACGGTTTACGTAAAAGGGTAAGTTCACGAGAGTTAAATCTCTCGTCGCTAGATAGCGCCAACGAACGAATAAAAATTACAATCAATAAGGGTGTATAAAGGTCAAGTTTCCCCGTGCAGTGAACGAAACAAGAAACAAACTTAGTCCACCTTCACGTTGAATCAGTTTACCAAAATCTGACGACATATTAAGATGTCTGAAATGGCAGTTCGGTTGTAGCGTGCGCTGGTGGGTTTTTGTTTTCGTGGGTGCATAAATAGAATTTATTTTAACTATTCGGTCGCCGTTCCGTGTATACCGCGTAATTCAACATTCAACATGCTGACGACAACAAATGTGGTGAGTACGAGATGCGTATTTGGCAAAATTTTTTAGGTCATTTGGGTTACGACGACGCTCCTTGTTTTTCTTCGCTACTAGAGTGACTAGTTCGCGAAGTTTATGGTCTCTAGGTGGTGTTTTGTTTCTATGATACTTATTCGAGGATACCTTGAGATGTGTCAAAATCAGTATTATGTTGCTGGTCGACGATAATCAACCATTTTCATCGACCCGTTGTTAAACTCTGAGTACTCATTTTCGATACTTCTCAAAAGTTTAGAGTTCCCGCGTACCACAACTCTTGTCGATAATCAATTCAGTTCAATGCCCAGTTTGTTCGTAGAGTTTGTTTCGCCCCAAATAACGAATTGCAGGATAGCGGGAAGTTTTACTCCTCAATATTTCCATACGAGATTATGATTACATGATACATCGTGTCGCGAGTTATCGAGCTCGCATTCAAATTCCCGAGTACTACTTCACCGTAAATTTAGACCCAAAGTATCGAATCGCCGTAATCTGTTTCGAAAGCTCAAACGTGAAATGATAATCTCGTCAGTGTTTCAACTTTTACGATTTGGGCGACGTAGGTACTAGGCAGGAAATAATGAACGTTACCGGTGACTGACGTAATGCTGATGTTTGACAATGTTTACTTTATAATTGGATCGACGATGGTAGGATTGAAAAACAAATCGTTACGGAGCTTGGATTTGTGCATTAGAGGTGTATAATGAAGAGGCAATCCGCCATTAAAGTTACACTTTTACTTCGCCTCGAATATATTTTTCTGACTTGTCGGTGAAATATTCACTCTTTTGAAAAGAACAGCTTTTGACGTGTAAGAAAGTGGTGAAGTGTGCGCAGATGGAAGGGTAAACGACTCCACAGGGGTCTTGTTATTTCAACTATTACCTAAGTTATATTTTCTCTCTCATTCACTCTCTCTTTCTCCTCTCCCTCTATCTTAAGATAGTTCGTATCCGTGTTAAAAATTTTCCAATACCTGAGTGAAAGATTCTGGTAAACATTTGGACAAAGAGCCTATCTTTTAATATACCAGTTTTGCTACATCATGTCTTATCAATTAAAATGACAAGAAATTTGAAACTTTTATAATATTATAAATATGTAGATTTGATATTTTAGTTTTTGATGAAAAACTTTCATTGAACTTTGAAATGAAGTAAATACAAACAAAAATGAAACAGTTTGGCAATGTCTTTATTTGATATTACTTCAAAACATTATAGACATTTTTTTTGGGGGGGGGGGCTTCAGACATTACAACGTTTAACGTTTCAATGTATAGAATATTTGTATTTTATCTTTTTCAACTAGGAACACTATTTTCTGTTGTCCATGTAATTATGTTTCACTTTGTACAATGCCTTTAAAAGACTTCTGAGCGTTGTGGAGTTGAAAATTAATATTACATAAACTTTTATATTCTATAAGCACTTATAAAGAAATGAAATTCTTTATCTCTGTTGATACACTAATAAAGTTCAAATTTCTGGATAGAACAATAAACAATTTTTCATCATCGTTTCAAATAATTAATACCAGTAAAATGGAATAAATTGTTTTTTGTTTCTATTTTGTTTGCTCGCTTGTTTATTTTTTAAATAGTGATCTTGGTGTAAGTGAGGTGCAAAATGATCTCTAGAGTATTATTATCCGTAACTCATCACAAGCTCAATATTTAAAAATTTTACAATTTTTGTGAAATCATAATAAAATTATTTTGGTTATTTGTAATTTTTTCTGCATCCTTGGATTAAGCATTGCTATCCAAAGACTAGAAAACATTTATGATACCTATTTGATTTCATATTGTTTATCAACCGATTTAGTCTTCAAATTGGTTCTTTTTCATCACTAAAAACCAAAATTGAAAAATAGTCCAAATGCCCTTATTAAGAACATCCCACTCCTAACAGAGCTAGCGTGTTGAATAAATGAGAAACAAATTATATCAATGTTGAGCATTTATTATTCACTTTCTGCTCAAAGTAAGTATTTCAAAAAATTATTCCTCGTTTAAAAGCTTATGAAATGCTCTTTCGACTTACTTCAAGTAGAGTACATTTATATTAACTTTTTTTTTAATGAAATTTATTTGATATAACCATCAGCTTCATTAAGAATAAAAATGTAATACACAATTTTAAAAATAAAAAACTCTGAAGAAAATGAAATCCTGTCGAAAGAATCTAAAAGAGTTTTAAATAAGCTTCGAAATCACAATATTCATTTTAATAACGAGTAAATTGAATTTTAAATTCTCGATCTTCTATAATGTTTGACTTTTTTTTTCACGTAAAAAGTTTAAACTTTCACTATTTATCGCTAAATTAAGCATCAAATATGAAAGTTTCTGATGTTAATAAGACGCATAGAATGAATTTAAAGTCAATACTTCTATAACTTTCTGAAATTTACATTTTTTAAGATCAGACCTCCAGGCTTCATTAAAGTCATGGGCTTATTTGGGTTACCTACTTTATTTGTTTCCTTTTAAGCTATTGTTTTATACGTGAAGAATGATCGGTGAAAATTATAATTTTATGAATTAAATTGATAAAGTAAGCCTAATTTTACTTTCGCGGAATTACATAACAAACTCTTGTCAATTTGTGTTTTCAAAGTGTCACCACAAATGTAGAATTTTAAGGATAAAATTGTAAAGCTCAGAAATACCTGGATTTTCCCCAAAATCACAGAGAAACCCCTATTTTCAATAAATAATGAATGTTCATTATTTGTCAATGTATTGTTCTAAATGTTGACTTTTTTTTATTTCATTTTTTTTTATAATAATTTTTTCATTTCTAAATTTTGACAATTTTTATTTGGCAACAGTGGTAACACTGAGATAAGTGGATTCAGTTTTGAACTTTTTTTTTTTGTATCTCCACACTGAAGTTTTTACAATTTTGCCATTTTGAGTGGTAGGTACGTTTTTTTCACTTTACACGAGTAAAGTTTATGGTAATTTACTCCAGTATTACCTAAAAAAAACCGAAGTTTCTAATCACGATACCGAATATTTTGCGGTTATTGTTCCGTATTATGTCATTTTCAAGCACATTGAGCCAGTTGGAAAGAATCAAAATTCCGCCATTTTTTTTTTTTTTTTTTTTTTTTTTTTAATAAAACAAACGACATTATAACCATGAATTTGTCCAAGGGTGATACCAGGATAGATTTCATGCGTCAAGCAGTGACGACGGAAACAGGTAGATAGGATGGATAATTTCTAATCGTTTCGAAATTCCTTAAGGTTTCAATTTTTTTATAATAATTTTCAGTAGTTATGAAATTATTAATTTCTCATCCGTGTTATTTTTACAATTATTTCTCATCAGTTTCAAAACTGTTTTTGTTTGCCTCGTTTTCATGATTTACTTTTATTTTCCTTTTTTATATGCAATGTGATCATGAGAATCAAAATTTCATTATTTGTATGAAATAATCGCATTTTTAATAAATTCCTCCTTGCTACTCGAAAAGTTATTATGTAATCATTATGAAAACATGTTATCTCTAGACACTATAATATTGATTCCTCATTTTTTCCGCCCCTCTCACCCTCTCGGAAAAATTTTCCTCCATCTCTGATATAAATAGTTTTGTTGTTAGAAAAAAAAAAATGTCGAATAACTTAATGCTGAAAAATTGAAAAATAAAATTCAACTTGATGTATTCGAAGCATTGTCTGAAAGTTCATCCCTCTCTCCTTCATCCAGCGATAATTTAGTTTTCATTTTCAAGGTTTCTTTTTGTACTCATGTATGTTGACTCAGCGCAAAAAAGAATCAAACTGTATTTATTTTTACGAAATACTACTCGTTCAACCCTTGCTTAGTTGGTAAAGTAAAACGTATGTAAATTTGATTTACAACTAGTGTAAGCGTAGTAACTTAATTAATGCGGACTGGGCCAGATTTTACCTTCTAATTGTACCAAGTTGGCCCTATTGATGGAGTTAAAAAAATAGATTACGAGATGGAACGAATGTTGTGTGAAAGGAAGTTATCGAAGAAGCCGTAAACTTTTACAATAATCTACTTATCCTTTTCGCCGTGGATGAGCTGAACATGGATCAAGTTGGCGAATACATTTGCTGCCTTGGCTTTTTATTTTCATCGGTCGATAGTTGGAAAGATTTGACTAAAGTAACTCAATTTTGTGTTTTAAGGTTGAAAAGGTTGAAGTTATGACTGAGTTCGAGGTTTATGTCCTAAAAGGATTCTGTTTACGTTATGCTG